>CM038793.1:212385008-212498341 GCA_021764765.1 Vicia sativa
TCCTTGGTGTTGACATTTAGTACCCATCAATCTAACATTAGCTAGCATCCACGATGACTAGGAGTCGTACGTGCCTTTATTTCAAAAACCATGCTTAATCATTTTTACCAGTTGGTTGATTGCTTGAGGACAAGCAATGGTTTTATGTGGGGGTATTTGATAACACAACAATGTATCGATATTTATTTGATTTATTTAGGTTATATCTTTATTTTATCTTAATTAGGTTATTATATTCAGATTATGCTAGTATTTTTTAGGTTTTCAGGTTTTTACTATTTACAAGGCATGTATGAAGAAAGTCGCAAAAATGGAGAAGAATCGAGTTTAAAACCACAAAAAATGAGTAAATAAATAGCATGGAGGTGATAAGCAAAATCAGAGGTGAAAGAAGTGTAGAAAAGAAATGGACCATCGCGTAAGGCCCAACCCATGAAGAATTCTCACACTCCCTACATGGTGTGACACTCGTCACACCCCTTCAACCAAGCCCTAACGATCGCCAGCATCACAAGGCAAAACTTTCTCACCAAGTAAGCTGTAACGACCGCCACACAACCCCAGGGCCACTCCTATTTTTGCAACGAACGTCACACTTTTGAAAGAGACTTTTTCTCCTTACTTGTAGCGAACGACACGAGTGGTTACATATACTTTCCTATATTTTCTCCACCTACTTAGTCAAGGGAGGAATGCCACTTCCTCCTACATTTTCTCAACAAGCAATTTTGAGAAACTATATAAATAGGTTACATTTGACGCCAAAGCATCTGCTCTCTCTTCCTCTTTCGTCCATTTTCCACCATTTTCCGTTTAGAGCTTTTTCTTAGAATGTAAAAGTAATAGTTCTCCATATCAGGGGAATATTATCGAATTAGTTTTAGGATTTGTTTATATCGTTCTATATATGTTTTAGATTCAAACTGGTCTCCGTATTTCATTTCAAGTTCTCTTTATTTCTATTTTCCGGATTTACAGGTTCTTCACTTTACCGCTTTATTATTATTATTATTATCATTGTTATTCCTTTTCTCGCATTATTTATTATTATTATTATTATTATTATTATTATTATTTATTTTAATTGTTATGCCGTTTGTTATCATAACTATAATTATTCATGCGATTGTAATTAGTAACATGTTTAGCTAAATAGTTTTGAGTCTGGTGTATGAGGACCGTCTACCGATTTAGACTAAGAGAATGTAATAGGATGCAATTTATGATTAGAATTGCTTTTGGTTTTGGTTTCCAAATCTAATTTAAATAGCTTTGTCACGAGTGAGGGTTATTAACACGATTTTGTCATGAGAGTGAGAAATCAATTAAGGTTAGAGCCGACATCTGAGAGCGTCTGATCGAACCTAATAGTGGAAATTAGGCAACAAATCTAAATACAGCAAGAGCACTTTAAATGCGTTTAGGATATTATTGGCTTTCAAAATATATTTTTTATTTTCCAGGCGAGCGAGAGAAAAATCTTGGGATTAGGAAGTATGGCTTTAGTTAATACCGCGAGAGCGTGAGGCGGAGTCTTTAAGTTGGTATATTCTACGGAACTAGGTTATAGTCGTAATAAGTAGCCATTTTCTATTAGTCCTTCAGGAACGCGGAAATCATATCCCGGCCTCGTTTTAGTATTATTTTCTAAGTTCGTTTATTTCAGTTTTAGTTCTTATTTTTCCCCAAATCCATTTATTCATTACCCTTAGCATTACAAAGTAACAATAGATTATAGTATGTTGACATTGGTCTCTATGGTTCAACAATCTTTTATATTACTTCGATATTTCCATGCACTTGCGGAATTTACCCATTCTTCATGATGGCTTCCTTCATTGTTTTTGGCACTTCCTTCAGTTTCGCCGCTCTTGTTTGAGAACTCAAGCTATCTAACTAACTTGTCTGGACCTCTGTACCTTTTCCCCATGTTGAGAATGCCAATGGTCTTTTTTTTTTTGATGATGAGGTTCTTTAGATATTTCTGACCTTGGTCCAAATTGGTGAACATCTCCTGGAACTGAGCGTTCTGAGCCTGGAGATCTTTGACAGTTTGTTCGAGAGCCATTTCTACTGAAATAAACAGCGATAGAATGAGAAAATCGGTCTTCAGAGTACCTATTATGAAATGATATGTTATGATATGCAATGTTATGCAATGCAATGTTTTCAAGGACCTTTAGGAATTTTAATTTGATAAACAAGCAAGAAACAAAATTTTTATTAGTCTAATTAGGAATACAAAAGAAAGTTCAAGCACAAAAATAAAATTCCTAATGCTTAGGCCTCCCATGGACGCTTCCTCTTTGTGTTGATGTAGGTATTAATGCTCTATTCCTTGTGAAGTTGTTACGTTTCTAATACTCTTTTCTCGCTTGCATAGCACTGAGCTTCGAAGGTATCCCTTTCTTCTTTGAGTTGAATCTAGGATCTCTTTATTTCTTCAAAATCAGTAGGCATGTCTGGATGAAGAGTGGTATAGGGTTCGTCACCTACAACAATAGGTTCCATAATCACTGGCAGGATAGCAGTATATGGCATCATGAGGTTTTGAGCACGAGCTCGCACCCATTTGAGGTAAGGTTCCCAGGGAATGAAATTTTTATGCTCCAAGGTTTTGGATTCAGTTTTCTTCACCATGTCCCAAGCGTGCACAAATCTTCGGCAATAACCATGGAGATCATTGTCGTAGTCAAATAGGTCGTCTTGAATAAGTATATCATGAGGACTGTCTGTCCGAGCATAACCAAACTATCGCAACGCTATAGAAGGGTTGTAAGTGATACCTCCCCTTATGCCAAGGAGTGGTACATTAGGGAATTCTCCACATCGCTCAATGAAAGTGAAGTCCTTTTGAGAGTAGAGACACCAACAAATATCTGAGTGAGAGAGTGACATAAACCTTTTAGACCATTTCACCCTTTATTCGTTCTTCATTACAGAATGAGGAAGGTGAGAAATAAACCACCTGGATAATAATGGTATGCAACACATAAGAGTTCCTTATCTTTTCATAGTACGAGTGTGGAGAGAATGTAGAATATCTCCAAGTAAGGTAGGCATAGGATTATGAGTGAGGAAAATCATGATGGTGTTCACATCTATGAACTGATCTGGATTAGGAAATAGCACCAAACCATATATTAGCAAAGCCAAAACGTCTTCGAAAGCATGGAAACTCACATCCTTTAGGAATTCTCGAGCTTTCTTTATCAGAAACTTAGCAAGCAAACCCTTAACTCCACTTCTTGTTTCCTAATTGTCTTCAATGTCTGATCACTTTAGATGTAACGCTGATGCGATGTCTTCAAACCTTGAAACTTTTTCTGAACCGGTGAAAGGTATCTGATCAAGAATGGGTATCCTAAGTAGCTTGGAGAACTCTTCCATTGTAGGTACCAACTGATAATCTGGTAAAGTAAAGTAATGATTCCTTGGATCAAAGAACTAGAATATGACGCTCATCATATCTTATTCAAAGCCGGAAGTAACCAAGTTGAGTAGATAACCATGCCTCTTGATGAATTGAGCTTGATCGAGAACTTTTGAGACTAACTCCTTCAGTTGAGAAGGTATACCTACAAAGTTGATTCAGATAGTCTTCTTGGAAGCCATAAACCTACAACACATAGCAAAGATAAATCCCTAGATCCTTGTAATAGTTATAAATGATATGATGTTATAATGTCATGTTTAAATAGCAAGCACAAGAAATTCACACAATAAACCTGGGTTTAAGGCTTGCATGAGGTACATGTCTACCCTACTAGAGTTTTAGTGGGTTCAACTTGTCCTATAATAGTAACCGGGTTCTAGGAATCGTATATCATCGATCTTTCTCGCAGGCTTTATTTCAATACGACTACCAAATGGTCGACTGAAACATCCCTAAAGTCGAATCTTAATGAGCGTAGCATCGAGTATCAACTAACCTCACTCTGCACTGAAGCCAGCTATCTCACTACCTTCTAATGGCCAAGATGGGTCAATTGGGGTTCTAAAGTTGAGTTAGTGCTTATGACACCACACCGACGCCAAATACTTCCTCGACTGAACATGAGGAGCATCAAGACCTCCAAAGTGTCGCACTAACGTAGCCATCATTTTGACCGTTTCGGTTTACGCCTAACAGTCGCGATGATCTATTACTACTTACCTAAGGAAACCTGGATCTGGGTGTAGGATCCCCCACAAATATAATACCCAATCATCCCTTAAAGATAAAGCAGACAAAGCAAACAAAAAGCTATAAAGTGATCTTATAGCACTAAGATAGCCTCTCTTTAGGTAGTATCCCAAGAGAGTCGCCAGCTTCGAACACGGTGGGAGAATTGACTTGTTTGTTTTATGCTTTATTGAAAATGTTATGGATGGCAAGAGTCGCCACCAAATTTTCTTTTCTCCAATAAAGGGAAGGTGAAAAGAACAAGAAAAGACCTTCATTAGATTCTGAGTACGGGAGACAATTATGAAAAGGGAAGGTATTAGCACCATTTCCATTCGTAGTTACCTACGGGCTCTTAGTTTCTTAGCTCACTTTTGTAAAATTACTTTCTTTGTTGTGTAGTTTGAAAATACATTTCGCTTTGACTTTGTAATGATTCTTGATGGAATGTATGAAGTGTTCGAAAATGTTTGTTTGGAAAATGTTTAACTTTGAAATGATTCTCATTGGAATGTATACAAAGTGTTTGAAAAGATAGTTTTTAAAAGTGTGAGGTGTGAAAAGTATTTGATTGAGCAAGCAATAATGTCTTATTTACCTACTTAGAATGGTCAAGTCCATGTTATTTTTCCTTCTACTTTAGAATAAGGCTATCCATACCATTAGTTGATAGGTAACTTTATTCGTTGGATGTGAAGGGATAATCAAGGGTCATCGATGGTCATTGAAGGAAACATGTAAGGATACCTTAGCACTTCAAGGGACGATAATCACTTATTCGAGGCAACAACCGATGGACTAGATCATATATTCGTAGGCAACATCGAGGGTCTTCGAGGACGGATCATATATTTGTAGGCAACATCGAGGATCGTCGAGGACTATGATGATGTTATTCATAATGGTCTTTTCTAATGGTACCCTACGCTCGAGGGACATGACCATTTTTATTCGAAAGGCAATAAGAGAGGATACCCTAAGGGGGTGAAGTGTGAAATAGTGTAAAGTTCATATATTTTAGTCTTGAATTAGAGTGATCTAAGGGTTGATTTTATCTTGCCATACAAACCCTAGTTACTATACAATTAAGCGCTTAATATGTATAAAAGTAATGTGCGAAAGGTAAAGGTCTTACGCTATTACATGGCTTTGAGGCAGATACATAATTGGAGGTGCGGAAAATAATATGCGGAAATTAAAGCCCTAGTTAAACTATTACATCCCATGAGCAGTTACATAATAGTGAAAATGCTAAGAATTGTAAATCTACTATTACAACTTGTGAGCAGTTATAATAATCGGAAAAAATATCAAGACAAGGATGAAATCGGAATAAGAAGAAATAACGTTAGGAAAACAATTTTTTTGTGTTAGTAGAAAATGTTTAAGATTAGTAGAAAATGATAAGGTTAGTAGAAAACCTAATTTAAATAAGAAAATTATTTTTGTATATTTGGATTGATTTTAATTAGGAAAAATAATTAAAGTTTAATTTTATCGTTAATTAAACAATTAATTAAAACAAAAGAAAAGAGAAAATATTTTTTGATGAAAAATTAAATTATAATTTTTTCTGACCTAATTGTAAAAAGAAAATATTTTTTTGGTTTTTTCATGTATTTTAAAAAATATTTTAAAGGAAATTAAATTAATTGAAGAAAATTGAGAAAATATAAGATATGGAAAATAAGGTTAGTAAACAATTGCCAAAAAATATATACATGCCTCTTGGTTTTGGCCAATTTTTCCTCTAACTTAGTGTCCCCAAATTATGAACTCGGAACCCTAGCCATGGTGAACCTTTGTATCTGCATCTAAACACAAATTAAACTGCTCAGAAAGCTTACAAACATCATTCTAAACAAGAATATACAATCGAAACATGTTTATGATGCATAAATGATCAGAATCAAAATTGACAAACAAGAGAGCAAGCTGTGACTTTGAAATCGTGTTCAGGGTGTTTTGATACCTTGTAACGATCTGAAATGCTTCGGAGAGGATCAAGTAATGTAGTTTGAGGCTTTATTTGGTCTGAATTGAGCTAGAACCTTGGCTGGAAGTTACTTGAAAGTCACGATTTTCCAAGCTAGGTTAGGGTTCTTGGCTGCAAATTCTCGTCCTTTGATCATCAAGACTTAATGTGCATATATAGTAGAAGGAATTAGGTCAAGAAGTGCAATCAAATATATGCCAATTATGATGATTGGAATTTGATTTGGAATTGATCAAAACTTGCTTCTTTTGGGATCAATCTTGTTCAATCTCTTTCCGATCAAATATTTTCGAAATTTCCAACTTTCAATGAGTATCTTGGACCTCAAGAATGCTGGATAATAAGCCTTGCATTTATTGATTTGATTTTTTCATTTTATTTTAATTAAAATTGGATTAATTTTAATTAATTCCAAAATAAATAAAATAAAATAAAAGGAGGCGTGAAAATGGACTTAGGAGTCATGGGTGATCTTAGGAACAAGTTTGGATCATAAAAACGTACGCCCATTTAGAAGAAATTTGATTTTGCTAAGTATTTCTCTTCATGCACTTCCTCAAAAATTTCAAACTTTGACAAGTTGTATCTTGCTCAGTTTTCAACATTTTGATGTGTTCTTGGACTTTTTAGGAAGCTCAAGATGTCCTCTAAACACTCCATTTGGGTTCATCTTCATTGAAGTTTCCATGATGATGTACACTTCTTTGGAAAAAGATGACCTTTTGTTGACTTTTAGAAGGACCTATAATGTCTTGATCCATAACTCTCAAATGAAGCATTTTTGGCCAAAGCTTCTGAAAAATTATGTGAAAGTTATGCCTGGTCAAAGTTCTATTGACTTTTGTCCAAAAATCCATTATTTGGAAACTTTGACTTTTGATCAAATCTTGAGTTTTCTTGATGAATCATGATCAACCCTTGATAAAATGATGAGTGTGACTTCAAAATCTTGATGTTGACCAAAAATGATGAAGTTTGACTGTATGTTGACCACAATTGACTTTTGTGCAATACAACTGATTTTCAACCATCTGAGCAATTGGCTGAGTAAAGTTGAGCTGTGAGGCTTGAAAGTTGACATGATGATCCCTTGAGACATATGGGGAGGTATGATGACCACTTGAGGCATTATAAATCATTTTGACTTGAGAGACTCAAAGCCCTAGTTCTGGGTTGATTGCTTAAGAGAGGGTTCATTTGGTCAATCCTTGAGAAGTTATTGAGTATAGAGATGTGAATTGACTTGAGAAATAGGAGGGAAAATTTGGGGTATAGTGTTCATAAAAGTGACGTGCTAGGGAATCAAATCTGAATTATGATCCTCTGGCTCGAAACAATTTACTCTTTTGATTTGTTTATAAAGATGCCGCGAGCATCAAGCTTTATTATTTTCAACACAAGAAATTATGATTATGAAAAAGGGGAAAGCTGTTAATACCCTTAATTGATATGATATGCATTACGACTAGCGCAAACTAGACGTAACGCATTGGGGAGATTCCGGGTAAGGGGGTTTGTTATATAAAGGGAATAGATGGAGCACCCTAAATATATATAGTTATCTATAGCTTTATATATGAATACGTTTGATATGTTTGTGTGTTTTAATTGCTATTTCTATGATTGGGAAAGTTTCTCCTTTGGATTTTTAAGAAGGATAGGTTATGTGGGATCCTAGATTTTGTTATTATTGTGCTCGCAAAGATCTTTGGATCTTCTGCATACATATCCCTTAATGGGAATCGGAGCATTTGTAGCTCGGGTCTAAAGGGATCTATGGTTTGTTTGGTTTGAGGAAGAAAGAAATTTGCTCGGCAAGGATGAGACCTTGTGCCTCACGTATTCTCAAAAGGATGTTGAGAAAGTCAGAGCAATCGTAGTTCCCACTTATGCTAGTGGAAGCAACGGGATGTTAGTAAGAGACAAAGACGAATGTCATCTTAATGAAAAATGTATCTAATCTATTTCATCACATACATTTTGAAAGGTTGATTGATTGAAATCTTTCATCGTAAGTTATAGGTGTTTTGCTTGAGTGTACAAGCGTTACCACTTACGAGTTTTAGAAAGATGTTTGAAAAAGATGATTGAATCTTTTAATTGTAAGCATTGGGTGTTTTGCTTGAGTGTACAAGCGTTACCACTTACAGATTAAGAGATGTTTTTTTGTTTGAAAAGAGTTTGAAAAGTTTTTGACTGTATGTGATGTAATAGATGAGATACTTCTTCCATAGAGATGATAGATGTCTAAATCTCGAGGAGAAATTGATTGGATTAAGGGGATGCTTTTAAGAAGACCATGGGTCCTTGTATTGTAAACCCAAGAGGAGGCATTCTGAGGGTCATCGAGGGTCCTTGTCTGAAGCTCAAGAGGAAGCTATAGGGTATGGCTGGCATTGGTTTTAAAAGGGATTTCACCGGGAAACCATCCTTTTAGGATTAAGAGCAATTTCACCGGGTAATTATACTCTCTGGGTTCTATCCTAACACGGGTGATTCTTTGTATTGGAAGCCCAATACGAGGCTGTTAAGAGATTTCCTGGTCTCTTTCTTTGTATGATGCCCAAGAGAAGGCTAAACTCAATGAGGAGTTCTTTTGAACGAAGCCCAAGAGGAGGCTGACTCAACAGGGGAGTGTTGTCTTATATGAAGCCTAAGCGGAGACTAAACTCAGTAAATGAGTTTTCTTATATGAAGCCTAAGAGGAGGATGAACTCAGTTGAAATGAGTTATCTTGCACAAAGCCCAAGAGGAGGCTAACACTGTGGGGAGCCTAGTGGTTAGACTAGTTGTTATGTTATAACTAGACAGTTATATAAACAAGCGTATGAAGTTTATTCACAGGAGTTTATGAAGGAAATATAAACAATGTATGTAAAGTTTACTTACAAGAGTTTATGAAGGAAATATAAACAAGTGTATGTGAAAAGAACGTTTAAAACGAGCGTAACTTGATTACTTACAAGTTTGAATGTGTACGAGAAAGTATGTATGTACACGAACGAGTATTTATGTACAGGAGGATGTGGTTGTACATAGGATGGTTGGGACTTACACCATAATGGTGGCCCATTGGTTTAAAAGCAGTTTCACCGGGAATAATGCTCCTTTCAATACCAATAGTATTCAGTGTTTATACAAACGAAAATAAACGATCGAAGTTTGTCTGTACTTTACAAAAGACGTCTGTATTATGTACAGGTAAAAATTTGTATGTATATGAAAAGAATTGGACATGTACAAGAAAATAATTATGTACATAAAAGAATGTTGGGACTTACACCGTGAGGGAGGCCCATGATCAGTTAAGAAATTCGAGAGAAAACGAATTCAGTTTTACCGTTTAAATCGGATCGATCATGGAAAAAGATGTAAGTTTGATGAAAAGTTTTGAAAAATGTTCTTGAAAGTGTTTTTGAAAAGTGAAATTTACTTACAAGAAGTTGTGAAAAGAATCGGGCTTCAAAATTTTGAAAAATCACCTTTAAAGGTGCTTCGAAAAGTACTCAAAAGTGCTGTTTTCGGCTCGATAAAACTATAATCGGATGGAAGTTTTTCTGAAATTTTTTGACACTATCTTAAAATAGATACATTAATTGACAAGTGTACAAAAAATCACCTCAAAATGAGGAGTTTTGATTGGGTTTTGAAAAAGTCAAAGTTTGTAAAAAGATATGAAAAAAATTACAAAGTTTGGTAAAAAAAATGGTCCCAAGGCTACTCGAACCCGGGACCTCAAGGCAAGGCAAAGTATAAATGACTTAAGAGTGAGCTGGCAACCGCTGGGGCGGCAATACATCCGTGTATTGTAATCAAACCAACTAATTATATTTTAAAATGGATATTTGAATTTGAAAAAACGCGCGCAGTGTTCATCTTCTTCCTCCAATCTTCAATCAATCCTCAAATCCTTATTTCTTGATGAAATTGAACGATGTAAACATCAAACTTGATCATTTTGAGCCCAGGAACATGATTATGTTGTTTAATTTCATTTATTTTCAGCTTAACATGATTGAATTTCTCAAGAACACGAAGAACCCTAAAACTGAAAATCCTAATTGAAATCGTGTATGGTGAATGAATTTATCAATTGATTGAGGGTTATTGATCGTTGATAGTGCAGAAACAAAACGGCCAAGAGTTTTTTGGACTGGAATCAAAGAATCATAGAGTTTGAAGTTCGTGTTCTTACCTGTTCAAGCTGAGATCGAAAACTGCTTTGGAGTGTTTCCAGCTGTGATTTTATGATTCCTATAGCACCAACGACCTTCAAGGATCATGTGTGAATGGTCTGCACATCACGAATTTGTCTGGATTATTCTGACCAAGTCAACCTGCAGTTTGCTCAAAGTGAAACTTGAATTCGTGGTTAATGGAGTTACAGATCAAAGATGATGGTTTGGATCATTCGTATGAAGTATATTGATGATGTTTGGATGATCAAAACATAACTAGCTCGAGCCAAACTATAAGTTTGAAGTTTAAGGCAGTTTTGGCAATTTTAGAAATATGAAAAGCAACTTTGAGTTTCAATGATTCTTGTGTTGATTTTAAGTTTCCAACAAGTTCTATATTGATATTAAGACATGTTAGACACCAAATTTCTCATGGTTTTTCACAAGATTTCTCAAATGCAAAATTTCTCAACTTGAACTATGTTTCTTGAATTTTAAGAAAGAAGAGAGAAAGCATGTTCTTGCATAGCTTTGGTGTGGTTTGAATTGGCCAACATGACCTCTATTTATAGGTCACAAGTTCTGAATGGCAAGGGAAGGGAAATGGCTTTGGTATTTACAAGTTGCCTTAGAGGGCAAGGAAGTCATTTTTGCATTAAATGCAAAAGGAAGCTTCCTTTTAACCATGGTTAATTTTTTCAACTTGATCTTATCCCATCATAATTACTCTCCATCTGATTTTTTATCAACTCTAACTCTCTTTGCAAGGTGGCATGGCTTCTAGAAGAAGAAACTAAAAAATGACCTATAATCTTGAACTTTGCACTTGAAAATCAAGGATTTTGGAGCTCTATGTTTCAAAATCAAAAATATAGCTAGACTCCATGGATTTGAGAGTTCTTGGACATTTTGGAAAGCTTCTTTCAAGGGCTACAACTTTCATGTTTTGATTTTTTTTCCAATTCAAAGTGGAACTATGTGAAACAATGCCATGAAGTTTGGAAAAAGTGTGAAATTTTAACACTTGAAAAAATTTCTAAGTGTTGAAAATTTTGACTTTTTGTTGACTTTTCCAAATTTCTTGATTTTTTATGATCATGATGGATCATTTGAAGTATTTTGATGGTTGAAAAAGTTTTATCTTGAAAAAGTTGACCAAAAGTCAAAGTTTGACTTTTCAGTGCGGATGAAATTTCATCAGATGATTCAGAAATTGACTGATGAATTCTGTGAACTTCTGTGATGTTTTGAATCAAGAAATTAGGTCAACATGTTGTATCTAAGATATGAAGATCAATATCTAATCAAAAAAGTCATTCATTGATCAGAAAATCAGAGATTGCTCATCCTCGATGAAAACCCTAATTGGTTGATCCTTGATAGATCATGAGGAAAAATTTGATATCTGAATATCAGAGGTTGATGGTTTGATCAAGATGGATCAAATGAGGTGAATAAAACTCAAACCCTGATTGATTGTCTCTTGAATTAGATGAAAATTTTGTGAAACCCTAATTTTGACCTGTAGAAGCTACACCCGATTAGTTTTGTTCTGAACTGTTAGTGATGCAATGATGCAAATGTAAGGTGGTATATTAGGTCAAAAATTGGGGTATGACAGATGCCCCTATTTAAGTTTCTTTAACCTGAGATATGAAGATGAAGATCTTCGTTTTGATAGGTGTAAAGAGACTTAAATATCAGGATACGCAAATTTTGGACCTAAGATACCTAAAGATGCGAGTGATGCAAAGTGATCGCAATAGGATTCACCCAGAAAATATCAAAGAAATGACTTGGTGGGGGAACATTTGTGAGGATGACTCGATCTGTCTAAGAAAAGAGAATCCTGTTTGTTGGGAAACAAGTAATATGTTTCACTGGGAAAATAGATTCACAAAACATGTGAAAATCTGTTTCGCTTTGGAAACAGAGAGATTACCTTCTGTCAGCCTTGTGACAATGTTTAAGGTAAATGAGAATGATATTACCAATTATCAGCCTTGTGATAGTTTATGGTAACAAATTCTGAAGATATTACCAATTATCAGCGAAGTGATAACTATAACAAAGTAATTCTTTGAGAAAATTGTTGAGTATTCAGCCTTGTGAATAACAGAAAATGATGGAAACGGATCTCAAACGAGTTCTGAAGATATTACCAATTATCAGCGAAGTGATAACTATAACAAGGTAAATCTTGAGACATATTACTGAGTATTCAGCCTTGTGAATAACAGTCAATAATGGAAACAGATCTCAAATGAGTTTCTATTTTCAAAGCTATAATCTAGCCGGGGATCTCTCTCTCTCGAGAAGATGCGGGCATTTTGATTGAAAAGACACAGTTTTTTTTTTTAAACAGAAAGACAACTGTGGATATTTTTGAACTGTTATGATTTAATCTTGCTGAGAAGAATAATTGTTTTATGACAAGTTTCAAGATGAAAAGGAAATAAGCGGCTCGGATAACGAGGCTATTGCTTATTGTTTCTGTCAGTTAGAGACGAGGTTCTATCCAGGAATGAACTGGAAAGAAAAGGTCAACCAAGACATTGTTCCTGATGAGGAATAATATCAGCTGGGGAATAAGAGAGAAGAAATGTATTTCTCTGCTTGGGGATAATCTGCTGGAGAGATGACACACATATCTGAGTACATGTAATCTAAACCAGTGATATGGAAACAAACATTGAGGAATGCAGGAATGCATTAATGATGTTATTATGTATGAATGATGAATGTTATGAATGTCATATGCATGCCGACGATACTTGACAAGACAATAAAGAGGTATTTGGGAAAAGGACCACGTCACAGTTCAGACAAATACTCGGTAAAATTTACAGTAATGGCGTAGATGTTACTGTTGAACATGAGTTGCATGCTTTAAACTTTCTGAAAAAGGCATTTCATTGGCAACCTTATTGGGAATTCTTTTTGGATAAGAATACCGTCTTTTGATGATCTCTGCTGAGGAGAAGATGACTTCTGTAGCAGTTGTTCTATCTTCCGGAGATCGAAACACTTGTGGAGAAAACTATTAAAGTTCTTTATGTGTTCACAGTTCGAAGGAACATTTCGCTTTTATTTCAAAATTTCAAAGTAAAAATTCATTTAAAACTTTTTAGTTTCAAAAAGTGAATTTCACAATAAAAGCGTTATTTTGCAAAACAGAATTGAGCAAGGATTGTAAACAAACGGGCACAAGGCTCAAATTTATTGATAGAATGGTAATCAGCCAAAGGCGTGATTCCATGAACTATTTACAAAAGTTGGAAATGATAATTTATTGGGAAAAGGCTACATTGAAAGCAATAACCATTATTATCCCTAACAACTTTGAATTCCAACTGTGCTTGTTGCTTCAGAAAAGTTGATTGAAGATCCGTTGATGGAAGATTCTTCAGATTGACGAAGTACGGACTGGCTGTAGTTACTTTGTCATTTTTTTTGTATCCTTACTTTTTCATAGATTGCCTTTTTAGGTTTTCAATCTATCATGATAATTTCTGTTTATTGTCTCTAATTTTTTCCTGGACCGCCTTTTCAGGTTTTCAATCCACCGAGACGCTGTTTTTTGCCTGAGCCACCCTTTTCGGGTTTTCGACTTACCGAGCTGTTCTTTTGTTTTTTTAGACAAAGTATTTCTTGACTGCATCAACATTTACAGGATGCGGAAGTTCATCACCGTCCATGGTTGTGAGAATCATAGCACCGCCAGAAAAGCATCTTTTGACGATGTATGGGCCTTCGTAGTTAGGAGTCCATTTGCCCCTAGAATCTGGTTGAAAAGACAGAATCTTTTTAAGCACGAGGTCGCCTTCTCGGAATTCACGAGGTCGGACCTTTTTGTCGAAAGCTTTCTTCATTCTTCTTTGATACAGTTGTCCATGACATAGAGCGGTCAGGCGCTTTTCTTCAATTAAGTTTAGCTGATCGTATCTGCTTTGACACCATTCGGCCTCAGATAACTTAGTTTCCATGAGAACTCTCATGGACGGAATCTCAACTTCTACGGGGAGCACTGCTTCCATGCCGTATACTAAAGAAAAAGGAGTTGCCCCTGTTGAGGTGCGTACTGAAGTACGATACCCATGCAGAGCAAATGGCAGCATTTCGTGCCAGTCTTTGTAAGTGATGACCATCTTTTGGACGATCTTTTTGATGTTCTTGTTGGCTGCTTCAACGGCGCCGTTCATCTTTGGCCGGTAAGGAGACGAGTTATGATGCTCGATCTTGTATTCCTCACACAGTTCTTTCATCACTTTGTTGTTCAAGTTTGATCCATTGTCCGTAATGATCTTACTTGGAACTCCATATCGGCAAATGAGGTTGTTCTTGATGAACCTCACAACCACTTGTCTTGTAACATTGGCGTAAGATGCTGCTTCGACCCATTTGGTGAAGTAATCAATAGCCACTAGAATGAAGCGATGTCCGTTGGACGCTTTTGGTTCAATCATCCCAATCATGTCGATGCCCCACATGGAGAAAGGCCACGGAGAAGAGAGAACGTTGAGTAGAGTCGGAGGCACATGGATCTTATCTGCATAGATCTGGCACTTGTGACATCTTTTGATGTGTTTACAGCAATCGAATTCCATTGTTATCCAATAGTACCCTGCTCGCAAGATCTTTCTGGACATTGCATGCCCATTCGAATGAGTTCCAAAGGAACCTTCATGCACTTCATGGATTATCGTGTCTGCTTCTTGTCTGTCGACACATCTGAGCACGACCATGTCGAAGTTTCTTTTGTATAGAACATCTTCATTTAGGAAGAAATTCCTAGAAAGCCTCCTTAGAGTTTTCTTATCCTTGTACGATGCCCCGAGTGGGTACTCCTGAGTTTGAAGGAAATGCTTGATGTCGTGAAACCATGGTTTATCATCGAAGACTGCTTCAGTTGCGAACACATAGGCAGGTCTTTCAAGGCGTCTGATACGGATCTTAGGCATATCATTCCAATCGTTGGCTTTGAACATGGAAGATAGAGTAGCCAAGGCGTCTGCCATTCGATTTTGATCTCGAGGGATATGATGCGCTTCTACTTTGTTGAAAAAGTCAACAAACGTCTTGCATAATCTCTATAGGGAATCAAACCAAGATGATGAGTTTCATACTTGTCTTTGATTTGGTTGATCACAAGGGCTGAGTCTCCATATATGTCAAGGATCTTGATCCTCAAGTCGATGGCTTCTTCGATACCCATGATACAAGCTTCATATTCTGCGATGTTGTTGGTGCAATCGAATAGTAATCTGGCTGAAAACGGGATATGAGAACCCTCGGGAGTGATGATGACTGCCCTAATTCCATTGTCGAAGACATTAACTACTCCATCAAAAACTAAGCCCCATCTGGATTCTGGATCTGGACCTTCTTCAGGTAGCGGTTCGTCACAATCTTTCATCTTTAAGTACATAACATCCTCGTCAGGGAAGTCGAACTTGAGAGATTGGTATTCATTGAGCGGCTGATAAGCCAAGTGATATGCTAGAATGCTTCCTTTGACCGCTTTTTGAACACGGTACTGGATGTCATATTCGGATAACAGCATCTTCCATCGAGCAATTCTTCCTGTTAAGGCAGGCTTTTCAAAGACGTACTTGATTGGATCCATTTTGGAGATTAACCAAGTCATGTGATTGATCATGTACTGGCGAAGACGTTTTGAAGCCCACACCAAAGCACAACATGTTTTCTCGAGCATGGAGTAACGAGTTTCACAATCTGTGAACTTTTTACTCAGGTAGTAAATGGCATGCTCCTTCTTACCGGTTTCGTCTTGCTGTCCAAGCACGCAGCCCATGGAATCTTCTAGCATGGTAAGGTACATGATTAATGGTCTTCCTTCGACTGGAGGAATCAATATTGGTGGTTCTGACAGGTATTCCTTGATACTGTCAAACGCTTTTTGGTAATCTTCTGTCCACACAACCTCTTGATTTTTGCGGAGAAGCTTGAATATCGGCCCACAGGTAGCAGTAATTTGAGAGATAAATCTGGAGATGTAATTCAACCGTCCGAGGAACCCTCTTACTTGCTTTTCTGTACGTGGTGTAGGCATTTCTTGAATAGCCTTGACTTTGTCAGGGTCAAATTCAATACCTCTTTGGCTGACGATGAAACCTAGGAGTTTTCCAGATCTTACCCCAAAGGTGCATTTGTTAGGATTCAGACGAAGCTGAAATTTCCTTAGTCGCTGAAACAACTTCAAGAGATATTCTATATGTTCTTCTTCAGTGTCAGACTTAGCTATCATGTCATCCACGTAGACTTCAATCTCTTTGTGCATCATGTCATGAAAGAGAGTAGTCATTGCCCTCTGGTAAGTTGCGCCTGCATTCTTTAATCCAAACGGCATTACTTTGTAGCAAAATGTTCCCCATGGCGTGATAAAAGATGTCTTCTCCATGTCTTCGGGAGCCATTCGAATCTGATTGTAACCAGAGAAACCGTCCATGAAGGAAAATACGTTGAACTTTGCAGTGCTATCTGTCATACCCCAAAATTTGCCCTCCATCCTCTCAAAATATTTCATGCATCCATGCGCGAGGATTCCTCAAGGGTTGATCAGACAAACCCTCTCCTAGACAATCAACCCAAACTAGGGTTTGGTGATTCTCAGATCAAGATGGACTTCCAACACCTCCAATGGCCTTCATGCCTCCTCATATGCTTCAAAGATTCTCCATGACAAGTTTCAAGCCTCGTGTCAAGTTTCGACAATTGCTCGATGGTTGAAAATCAGTTGTATTGGACAAAAAGTCAACTATGGTCAACATACAGTCAAACTTCATAATTTTTGGTCAACATCCTCATTTTGAAGTTACATTCATCATTTGATCAAGGGTTGATCATGATTCATCAAGAAAACTCAAGATTTTCCCAAAAGTCAAACTTTCCAAATTAGGGTTTCTTAGTGAAAAGTCAACTAAACTTTGACTGAGCATAACTTCTTCATACTTTCTCAGAAATTTTTCCACCACCTCTTATTTGGAAGGAAATTCAATTCACTACAACTTCATGTCTCACAAGAATGTTCAAAAAATGCTTCATTTGGAAGGTATGGATCAAGACATTACAGGTCCTTTTCAAAGTAACCAAAAAGTCAACATTTTGTTTTGAAGATATATTGAGCATGAAAATTCAAATTGATATGAAACCAAAGAGGTTGATTAGAGGACTCTTAGAGCTTTCCAAAAAGTCCGAGAACACTCAAAAATGTGGAAAATTGAGCAAGATACACTATTCACAAGTTGGGCAATTTTGAAGAAGTGCACAAAGAGAGATACTTGTAAAAATCAAATTTTTTTGCAAATGGGCCTAGTTTTTCTTCATCCAAACTTGTTCCTTATACAATTAGGAATATCCAAGCCCAATGCCACGAATTTTAATCTTATTTTTCTATTTAATTTGGATTTTATTCATTTAAATACAAATTAAATTCAAAAAATAAGGTATAAAATTAAAATTAATTGCAAAATTGATTTTTCTCTCTTCCTTGAGATCTAAGCAACCCAAGAAAGCTGGCAAATTTTGAAATTTGATTTGAATTAGCAAGGAATTGATGAAAATTGATCAAGAAAGATAAGATTTGATCTTGTACAAAATCAAATATGTTTTGCATTGATTGGTGATTATTTCTTCCCCAAATCAGCTCCAATTCCATCCAATATAAATATACAAGGCATAGCACATGAATGAGAACAGAAAAATTGCTTGGAGAAACCCTAACCTAGCTCAAAAAAACCGTGCCTCTCAAGCAACTTGCAGCCACAGTTTTAGCTCGATTCAATTGATTCCAAGCACCAAAACATATTCCTTGATATCTTCTGAATCGATCCAGACCTTTACATTGTCCAAAAACATCAAGAATTGAGAAATCACGATTTGGTTTGTTCTTACTTTTTCAAAAATCGAATTCTGTTATCATGCATTATTAATGTGTTTTGATGATTGTTTTGTGTTTAGAACAAAGTTTGCAAGCTATCTATACAATCGAATTGAGTTTTCATGGCCTGAATCGAAATACGCCATTGTTAGGGTTTTCTGAACCGAATTAGGGCTTCCTTAAATCGGTTAAATTGGACCAAAAGACCATTACCATTGTGTTTAGAATGTGATTTCCCAATCGATTCATGTACTTACAACTCATTTATATTATGTGTATGAGATTTTGAGAATTGCAGGGGCTATAGCGTCGCACTGAGGCCGACGCAAAATTCCCAGAATTCAAATGAGAACGATGAAGTTCTTGGCGCGTGATTCTGGGCAATCATGGAGTGACACCCGTTTACAATTCATTCGCTCCGGTTTTCAAACACGTGTGCACGCTGGTTCAGTTGGTCAAGGCGTGGGGTTGTGAAGGCAAGGTCACCTGTTCGATTCCTGCAAGGACCAATTCTTTTTGATTCATTTACAAACTAACATATTTCTTTATATTTTCATATTTTTCTATTTAATATTTTTCATACAATTTAATTTAATTTCAATAATTTCTATTATGCATAAAAAACACCAAAAAATATTTTTCTTTTTGCATTATCTTCAGAAAATGTTTATTTAATTTATAAAATTAAAAATGTTATTTTTGCATGCATATTTAATTTAATTGTTAATTTATCATTTAAATCACTTTTAATTAGTTTTTAATTATTAAATTAACTCCAAAAAATCCCAAAAAATTATTTTAGCATATTAATGTTATTTCCAGCATGAAATATTTTTCTCATTTAAAAATTATTATTTTTGCTAACATTTTCCTCTTATTCGATTTCCTCGTATTTTCCGATTTCTCATCTTTTCACAGGTTATTCCGTTTCGGACGATTTCTTTTTATCGTTTTCTTTTTTCCAATTATGTAATTGCTTATGGGATGTAATAGTTTAATTAGGGTCTCTACTTTCCGCATTTCAAATTATGTATCTGCCCCAAAGCCATGTAATAGCGTAGGATTTATCTTTCCGCACGTTATATTTCCGCAATTTACTTTCCGCATCTTATAAACTGTTAGTAATTAGGCGTGTATGGCAAGACAAAATTGAACATACCTCACTCTAATTTTCAAGATAACATGAATCTGAAATCAACACACTCTTTCCACACATGCACCCCTTAGGGAAATTCTCTCTCGTTGCCTTTACGAATTCAAATGGTCAAGTCCCTCGAACGTAGAGGTATCCTAGCACCGTTGCCTTCAAACAAGTCATCATAGTCCCTTCAATACAAAGATCATAAGACCCACGATGTTGCCTCCGAATACATGATCTTGAACCTCGATTGTTGCCTACGAAAAATGATGATAGTCCCTTCGAATGTGCTAGGATACTTCCTACAAGTTGCTTTCTATGACCATACGATGTCCCTTCGAATGTCCCGCTTACATCCAACGAATAGGGTTACCTATCAACTAATGGTACAGACAGCGCTACTCTAAAGGAACGTAAAATAATGCACGAAAACGACCATTTCTGAGTAGGTAATAAGACTTTTAGTTGCTTGCTCTATCAAAATACTTTTCACACCTCACACTTTTGTCAAAGTTCAAACTCTTTCAAAACGAAACATTTCCAAACACTTTGTATACATTCCTACATGAATCATTACAAAGTCAAAGCGAAATGCCTTTTCAAAACATTTTTGTCAAACACACAGAAAGCACAATTTTAAAGTGATCTAAGAGCAACTAAGAGCCCGTAGATAACTACGGATGGAAAGGGGTGCTAATACCTTCCCTTTTCATAACCTTCTCCCTTACTCAGAATCTAACGAAGGTCTTTTTCTGTACTTTTTACCTTCCCTTAATTGGATAAAAGAAAAGTCGGTGGCGACTCTTGCTATCCGCACATTTGCGATACAAAAATCTCAAAGTCAGTTCACCGTATTACAGAACTGGCGACTCTGCCGGGGAAACACCCTAAAGAGAGAATACCTTAGGGATTTCTAGATCACTTTTATTGCCTTCTGTTTGAATTGCTTGCTTTATCTTTAAGGGTTGCTTGGGTATTATATTTGTGGGGGATCCTACACCCGGATCCGAGTTTCCTTTTAGGTAAGTAGCAATAAATCGTCGTGACCGTTAGACGTATATCAAAACGGTCAACATGATGCCTACGTTAGTGTGACACTTTGGATGTCCTGATACTCTTCATTTCCATGTTGAGGATAGTATTTGGCTTCTGCATGGTGTCATCAAGCACTAACTAAACTTTTAGAACCTTAATTGACCCATCTTGGCCATTAGAAGGTAGTGAGATGGCCGACTTTGGTGTAGACTAAGGTTGGCTGATACTCGATGCTACGCTCATTGAGATCAGACTTTTGGGATATTTTCGGTCGACCACTTGGTAGTCGTATTGAAATAAACGCCTACGAGAAAGATCAATGATTTGAGATTCCTAGAACCCGGTTACTATTATAGGACAGGATGAACCAACTCAAACTTTTGGTGGGGTAATCACCTATACCTCATGCAAGCCTTAAACCTAGGCTCATTGTGTGAATTGTTTGTGTGTGCTAAACATGACATCATGACATCATCGCATTGCATATCATTTCTAACTATTTCAAGGACCTATGGATTTATCTTTGCTTTGTTTTGTAGGGATTATGGCTTCTAGAAAGACTATCCGAATCAACTTCATGGGTATACCTTCTCAGCTCAAAGATTTGGTTTCAGAAATTCCCGACCATGCTCAGTTCATCATAAGACATGGTTATCTGCTTGACTTGGTTATCTCCGGTTTTGAAGAAGATATGATGCATGTCCTATTCCAGTTCTTCGATCCGAAACACCATTGCTTTACATTCCCAGATTATCAGTTGGTTCCTACCTTGGAAGAGTTCTCTAAGCTACTTGGGATACCTATTCTTGACCAAATGCCATTCAACGTTTTAGAAATGGTTCCTAGGTACGAAGACATTGCATCAGCCTTACATCTTAAGCGCTCAGACATTGAAGCCAATTGGGAAACCAGAAGCGGAGTTAAGGGTTTACTTGCCAAGTTCCTGATAAAGAAAGCCCGAGAATTCCTCAAAGTTATGAGTTTCCATGCATTCGAAGACATTGTGGCCTTGCTAATCTATGGTTTGGTTCTATTTCCTAACTCGGATCAATTCATAGATGTCAACGCCATCAAGTTGTTTCTTACCCGCAATCATGTGCCCACCTTACTTAGAGACATCCTGCATTCTCTCCATACTCGTACTACTAAGAGACAAGGAACTCTCATGTGTTACATCCCGTTACTTTCCAGGTGGTTTATTTCGCACCTTCCTCCATCAGTTTTGAAGAACGAGCAAAGGATGAAGTGGTCTCAAAGACTAATGTCACTCTCTCATTCAGATATCCGTTGGTGTCTTTTCTCTCAAAAGGACTTCACATTCTTTGAGCGTTGTGGAGAATTCCCTAATGTACCACTACTTGGTATAAGGGGAGGTATTACTTACAACCCTTCTCTAACTCTACGTCAGTTTGGTTTCGCTCGAAGAGATGGTCCACATGATATGCTTCTCCAAGACATTGTGTTCGACTACAACCACGATCTCCAGAATTACCGTCGAAGGTTCATACACGCTTGGGGCATGGTAAAGAAGACTGATACCAAGACTTTGGGGCACCAGAACTCCATTCCTTGGGAACCTTACCTCAAATGGGTGCGAGCTCGAGCTCAAAACCTCATGATGCCATTCATGCCTGTTCTACCAGTAATTATGGAACTTGTTGCTATAGGTGACGAATCCTATACTGTTCTCCATCCTGACATGCCCACTGATTTTGAAGACTTGAAGAGATCTTGGGTTCAGCTTAAAGAAGAAAGGGATACATTTGAAGCTCAGTGTTATGCAAGTGAGAAGAAGGTACTAGAGTTGACAAAGCTACTTCACGAAGAGCGAAACATCAACGCCTACCTCGGCACCAAGAGGAAGCGCCCATGGGAGACTTAGAGCTTTAGGATTTATATGTTTTCTTTTATTGTTTTGAACTATCTTTTGTACTTAAAAAGAAAAGAATAAAAAGAGAACTAATAAATGTTTGTTCATTGCTTGTTTAACAAATTTAAATCTCTAAGGTCCTTGAAAACATTGCATCACATTCGCATAAACATTGCATATCATAGCATAACATTGCATCACAGGTACATTAAAGTTTGGTTTTCTCATTTGCTCGCTATTTATTTTAGCAAAAATGGCTCTTGAACAGTCTGTCAAAGATCTCCAGGCTCAGAATGCTCAGTTTCAGCAGATGTTCACCAGTTTGGTCCAAGGCCAAGAAGATCTGAAGAAACTCATCAACAGAAAGAAGAAGGTCGTCGGTCTTCTCAACATGGGCAGACGCTACAAAGGTGGTCCTGAAAGGGTTAGCCGGATAGAGCTCTCAGAAGGAAATGTCAAGAATGAGGGGAGTGTCAAGGGTAATGAAGATGACCAGCGTGAGCCTGAGAAAGAAGGAGAGGATCGCTCTGACTGTAGCCAGTACTCTCTGATGAAGATGATAAGTACAAACAACTTGAAGACCGTCTGAATACTGTGGAAAACCTGAAGATGTCTGGGCTGAATTTTGATGATCTGAGTCTTGTCCCTGGTGTGGTGATTCCTCCCAAGTTCAAAGTTCCAAATTTTGCCAAGTATGATGGCATGTCTTGTCCGAAGCTGCATTTGAAGTCCTTTGTTCAGAAGATAACCCCCACACTGATGACAGAAAATTGTGGATGCACTATTTTCAAGAGAATTTGTTCGGAACTCAATTGGAATGGTATTATCATCTAGAGAATGAGAAATGGAGTATGCTCAGAAATGGAGAGATCTAGCAAGCAGAGTTCAGCCACTCTTGTCCAATAGGGAGCTGGTTGATATGTTTATGGGAACACTGACAGACCCATTCTTCAATCATCTGATTGGAAACTCTTCATCCGGATTCACCGAGCTGATATTGACAGGAGAACGCATTGAAGCTGGTATCAAGAGTGGGAAGATTCATGTAGAGTCATCTTCAAATGCTGCGATGAGATCTTTTGGTGGTAAGAAAGAAACTAATGCTGTGTATGGTCAGAAAATCCGAGCCAAGACCGACCGCGCTCAATCTGTGGGGGCAGTTGTGATCTCCAATCCTACATCAGCACAACCTCAGCGAGACAACGCGCGTAGCTAGAACGCGCCACGAAGACAGTTTACGAAGATCAACATGCCATTGTCGCAAGCCTTGCAACACATGTTGAAAGTGGAGCTGATTACTTTGAAGGATCCTCCTCAGAGTGTCAACACCTCTTCTCCGACACTGACAACTGTTGGGCTCTGAAGAACAAGATTCAAGATATGATTGAAGCTAAGCAGATTGAGTTTGATCCTCCTATTGAGACTCCGAATGTGATCAATGCTCCTATGCCTAACCATGACAAAAGTTCCAATGTTATTGGCGAGAACTCTTACGTTTTCAACATAGATGACTTGACCATTCCTCTGATGACTGTTAAGAAGAATTTGCTACAAGCCGGTGTCAATCCAGGATGCCCAGAGAATTGCCGTTGGTGCCCATCTGCACCTGATGGTTGTGCTTGGTTGAGAAGACGTGTTCAGTGCATGATGGATAACCGTGAGATACTATTCCTAAAACCACCTGTGTAGAAGCTGTGTGAAGATATGTCTAAGTTGAAGATCGAGGAGGTGAATGAAACTGCACCATCTGTGTGGGATACCTGGGACAGCCAAGTGGAAAGTATGATTACATGGTGAAGTACACTGTTCCTAAAAGCTACAAGATTCCTATTGAAGATGTTAAGGCGACTGGATGGGGTGACGATTTCCCAGAAGACTATGCTGATGTTAACACTATAAGGATTTCCTCTGCTGACCCTGTGCCTAGAGTGACACCTCTCATCATTACTTCTCCCAGACCAATTCCATATTCCTCTGACAAAGCTATTCCTTGGAATTATGGAGCTGATTTTTACTATCATGGCGTCAAGCAAGACCCTCTCACCGTTGAAGATCTTACAGTTAAAGCTACCATTCCTGACATTGACAACATCACCGGATCAAGTAAGGTGACCCGAACCGGAAGGGTATTCTCTCCAGATATCTATCCTCCAAAAGACACTGCGACTCCAGCTCGCATTCCAGCTATTCAACCCATTCCCCAAGCTAGAGGGAAAGAGCCAGTAACGCATCCTGCTCAGCCAGAAGTACCAAAGGAAGTTACTGAAGACACCTCCAAACAAGAAATGGAGGAAATTCTGAAGATTATCAAGAAAAGTGACTACAATGTTGTGGAACAATTAGGACAGACACCATCCAAGATCTCCATGCTTGCTCTGCTCTTGTGCTCTGAGGCCCATGCTAACGCCTTGGTGAAGTTTCTGAAGAATGCTCATGTACCGCAAGACACTACTACTGACCAGTTTGAAGTTTGTATTGCTAGCCGCGCAACAACGGCCTAGGCTTCTCGATGTCGATCGACTCCGAAAGAAACACAACAAAGCCTTGCACATCTTGAATGCAAGGCCACACTGTCTCATGTGTTGGATACCGGCTCGCTTGAATATCCTTCCGAAGACTACTTTTGACCGACTTAATGTTGAAGGGTTGGTTCTGAAACCCAGTGATATAATTGTGAGAGCTTTTGATGGTTCTAAGCGAACAGTGCTTGGAGAGCTCATTCTACCTGTCAAAGTCGGTTCTCGACTTTGACTCCACTTTTTTGTTATGGACATCCGTCCACTTACTCTTGCCTACTTGGACGCCTTGGATACATGGGGGGGCATACCTCTACCCGCATCGAAATCAAGTACCCGTGAAAGGGAAGGTTGTTACAATATGTGGTGAAGAAGAATATATGGTCAGTCATCTACAGTCATTCCGATACCTCGAGATGGAGGGTGAATTCTTCGAGACTCCTTGTCAAGCTTTTGAAACAATACCCAGAGTCATGCCTGTTGACTCTCCTGTCACTCCTGAAGATGCTAAAGTTCCGCCTAGGATGGCCTCACTGAAGGATGCTCAAGCTGCTGTTGAAGAAGGAGGTAGTACTATTTGGGGTCAGCTTCCCGATCCTCCTTTCAAATCTGACAAGACTGGTTTAGGCTTCACCATCAAAGGTCAGAAGATGATACGCCGCGAACGTGCCGGCCAACTTCCTTTCCGCATCGGCCAGAGTGGAATCCATGCTATAGAAGACGACGACTACGACTTCGACATCAGCAAGTGGATCTTCCCAACTCCAGACAGTGGACTCAGCAATTGGAAGACTGAAGACGTCATACCAATCTCCTTTAGAAAGGAGTAATTGCTCTTGTTTTTGTTTTGATTTTCGTATTTTCTATGTTTTGAACAATAAGCTCTAAAGCCTAGTGCCTTGCCCGGGGCATCATGGCTCGTTTTTGAGGGTTATCATCTGTCATTTGCATATTTTCATTCAATAAAATCGTTGGACTTTTGCATTCAATTGATTGTTTTCTTTTACTTTATCACCCTTCAAAAAGCTATGTGTTTCTTACACACACCCACGTGATACACTGCAGAATCACTCCGAATCTCGTTGATAACAGCTATGCTATTGCTAAATATGACTTCGATAATCCGATCTACCAAGCCAAGACAAGTATGACTTCGAATCCGATCTACCAGAGGTCCGTTGAGACGAAAGGTGATAAGATTGTGAAGTGGCAGAATCTATAGATGCGCCACAACAAGAATGAGAAGAGCTATACTGCCACGAAGAGCAAGGTTGAAGGTTGTGAATCTAGGTTCTGATGACACAACATGGATGGAAAAAATTCAAGACATGGAGAAGACTACACTGGGGCACTTTCGCTACAAGGTTATGCTCTGACACTATATGGTGACTATTTCATACATGACGATATGATAGCTCGATCACAGATCAAGAAGAACATCTCGATCATCTGCAAACTGCTTGATAGGTTGAAGAAGTAGATTGAGACTTAATCCTAACAAGTGCACCTTTGGGGTCAGATCCGGAAAACTCCTAGGGTTTGTTGTCAGTGGTAAAGGTATTGAAGTTGACCCCGCCAAGGTTAAAGATATTCAAGAAATGCCAACTCCCCGCACCGAGAAGGAAGTCAGAGGTTTCTTGGGCCGTTTGAATTACATTTCCAGATTCATTGCACATCTAACTGCTACTTGTGAGCCAATCTTCAAGTTACTGAAGAAAGATCAAGTGGTAGAATGGAACGACGATTGCCAGATCACTTTTGACAAAATCAAGGAGTACTTACAGAATCCTCCTATCCTGATGCCGCCTGCCGAAGGAAGACCTCTTATCATGTACTTGACAGTATTAGAGAACTCAATGGGGTGTGTGTTGGGGCAACATGACGAGTCTGGTCTAAAAGAGCATGCAATATACTACCTTAGCAAAAAGTTTATCGACTGTGAAACAAGATACTCAAAGCTCGAGAAAACTTGCAACGCTTTTGGGCTGCGTCACGACTAAGACAAGATATGTTGACTCACACTACCTTGCTGATTTCCAAGATGGATCCGATAAAATACATATTTGAGAAACCAACTCTTTCCGGAAGAATAGCAAGATGGAAAATGATCTTGACCGAATACGACATCCAGTATACTTCTCAGAAAGCAATCAAAGGAAGTATAGTAGCCGATCATTTGGCTCATCAAGCCGTAGATGACTATCAATCTATGCAGTTCGAATTTCCAGATGAAGATGTTTTACTAGTTACAGATTGTGAAGAACCAGGCCCAGACGAAGGACCTGAACAAGGATCCCGATGGACTATGGTCTTTGATGGAGCATCAAACGCACTTGGCAATGGCATTGGCGCCATCATTACATCCCCTACAGGCGGACACACGCCTTTCACTGCCAGATAATGTTTCAGTTGCACTAACAACATGGCCGAATACGAAGCGTGCATTATGGGTATTAAAGCTGCTATTGACTTAAGAATCAAGTTCTTACAAGTGTATGGAGACTTAGCTTTAGTGATCACCGACAGGGCGTGGATACTAAACATCCGAATCTCATTCCAGACGAGAAAATGTTCGAGTTTGATTCCTACTCAAGAGATCACTTTCGATCACATTCCACGAGAAGAGAATCAGTTGG
Source organism: Vicia sativa (assembly GCA_021764765.1). NCBI lineage: Eukaryota > Viridiplantae > Streptophyta > Magnoliopsida > Fabales > Fabaceae > Vicia > Vicia sativa. The sequence continues at coordinate 212,412,443 of CM038793.1, forward strand.
CAGACGCATTGGCTACTATGTCGTCTATGTTCAAGGTCAGGTGGGACAACGAGGCTCCCTAGATCACCATTGAGAGGTTTGACGAACCAGCATATTGTTATGAGCTTGATACAGAAGAGAAACCTTGGTACTACGACGTGAAGAGGTATCTTGAGACTCAAGAATATCCCGCAGGGGCATCTGTCAATGATAAGAAGTTTTTGAGAAGGTTTGCATCCAAATTCTTCCTCAGCAACGGCATCTTATACAAGCCCAATCACGATTTGTGCTTACTCCGCTGTGTAGACCGGAAAGCAGCGGAACATATTATAGAAGAGTTACACGAAGGCGCATTTGGTACTCACTCCAGTGGACATACCATGGCTAAGAAGATTCTGAGAACAGGTTACTATTGGTCCACCATGGAAGCTGATTGTCACCGCTACGCACGATCTTGTCACAAGTGCCAGACTTATGCAGACAAAGTGCACGTACCTCCAGTACCTATGAATGTTCTAACAGCTCCTTGGCCGTTTGCAATGTGGGGCATTGACATGATTGGAGAAATCAAGCCCACAGCTTCCAACGGACATCGTTTCATCCTTGTGGCAATTGACTATTTCATCAAATGGGTAGAAGCACTCGTCAGATCTGTTACCAAGAATGTTGTGGCTCGATTCATCAAGCATAATCTTATCTCGGTATGGCACTCGAAAGGATTATCATAGATAACGGCTCTAATCTCAACAATAAGATGATCACCGAACTCGCACACGCTCAAGATCAAGCATCACAATTCTTATCCTTATCGGCCTAAGATGAATGGCATGGAAGCCGCCAACAAGAACATTAAGAAGATTATACAGAGGATGATGTTGACTTACAAAGATTGGCATGAGATATTACCATTTGCTCTTCATGGTATATCCACAAGATTTAACATCAATAGGGGCAACCCCCTTCTCTCTTGTATACGGTATGGAAGTAGTCCTACCCATCGAAGTTCAGATACCCTCAACCAGAGTCCTCCAGGACGTAGAGTTAGGTGAAGACGATTGGATCCAGACTCGCCTTGACCAGATTAACTTGATTGATGAGAAACGACTTGCATCCATCTGCCATGGACAGATCTATCAGAAACGAATGATCAGAGCATTTAACAAGAAGGTCAAGCACCGAGTCTACCAAGTCGGTGATCTAGTAGTCAAGCGCATCATTCTCCCACAAGGTGATCCCAGGGGGAAATGGACTCCTACCTTTGAGGGACCATTTATAGTCAAAACAAGATTTTCCGGCGAAGCTATGATACTTAGCACCATGGATGGTGAAGACTTCCCACACCCTGTGAACGCAGACATAGTCAAAAAATACTACGCATAAATGAGACCCGCTAGGTCGATCGACCTAGGCAAAATAGGGCATCCTCGGAACCAAAAGGGTTCGGCAAAAGTTAAGGATATATACGAAACATGTACACCCGCAAGTCGAAAACTCAAAAGGCGGCTTGGGCAAAAAGGGTATCCCGGTAGACTCGAAACCCGAAGGGCGGTCTAGGCAAAAGTTAGGGATTTAAGCGACGATTATGTCTCGCCCGATCACCTACTTCCGCACTATTATCAAGATTCAAGGTTTAAACGAAAATCGCTCACTCACTTTCATCGACAAAGAAGGAGATGAGATAGTTGAAATATATGAGTATCGCATAGTTGGAACTTAACGAGATTGTTTCCGATAGCTTTTTACTTTTCTTGTGTACAAACTGGCCACACGCCACATTTCAAATAAATGCAAGTTCTTTCTTTACAATTTTTGCTGTTTGTTATTTGCATAAAGTCCAACGCTTGCTTTGAATGATTATATGCATTTGACAATAAAAATCTATTTACGAACATAAAAGTAAACATAACAAAGTAATTACTACAGTGCTCCGTGAATTGAGATGACGACGAAAGTCACCAAAACATTTTTCCCACAGTAACATGGTCCCCAAGAGGTGTCACTATGACAAACCTTCCCGTGTATATGTTAGTCCCCAGCAAGAATTCCACTCAACTTAATCGGATTACATCCGTCGAGCAATAACACTTCATCCTCACCGAGGTATTTATCCCAAAGAAATATCTCTCAACACCCCTTTTCCCGACAAAGAAGAATACCGGACCTAAAACTTGGTCGATAGGCATCGGAGGAAGCCTACATCTTTATTCTCCAAATGAGATTACAACGGGCCCCAGATCCTTCTAACCCGGTCTCCCGGTAACTACCAAATACTCTCCAACAAGGTTTACACAAAATCCCCGGCAGAGTACCCCCTGGACTTCTCCCCAGCAGGGTCTATGCACAAGATCCTCGACGGTGTATCTCTACCGCCCTCAAGACTTGGTCAGATAATGCACCAGAGGAATCAAGATTATCTTTCTTCTCAGGATTTCCATCCGCAAACAAAAGTCAAAAGTCCCCAAGCAGAACATCCGCATCTTCTTCAAGATGGATATGTTTTAAAATACCACAACATCTATCATTCATACATTTCTCATAAAGTCACAAAATATGCATATGTCATTCATACACATTGTCATGCATCATACTGCATAAGACTAACAATATTCTATCAAAGTTTCTTGTCTTCCAAAACAGTGAAAGTCACTCGACGATTCAGTCCAAGATTAATACCGAATCCGCACGGAGAACTATCTCGAAGACCGCCTAGTTGTCCTCCGACAACCGGGTCCAGATTAAGACCCGAATCCCACGGAAAACTATCCGAACGACCGCCTTGTTGTCCTCCGACAACAGATCCAGGATTAATGCCCGAAGCTAGACGGAAAAACTATCTGAACGATCACAAGTTATCTTCCGATAACAGGCATTGGATCAATACCCGAAGCACAACAGGGAAGCTGTCCACATTCTGCCGACCATTATACCCTCAGAGTAATCAAAACGAAGATTTATTCTGACACTCTCTTATTATCAACAGCAACTACAGAGTCTGGCGTACGACTCATTTGCCCTGGATGGCATCTTAAGCCCATCTCCGGCTATTTGTCGACATTTCTCCACTTTCAGAATGCTGCATATTTGGTTAAAAAACCAATACAAACCAATAACTTCATTCAAAGATAAGCACGAAGTCTAACATACGACTCCCTTCGGATGGCATCTTAAGCCGATCCCCTTTCACTTCCAGAAACGTCTACCGAGCCTAGCGTACGGCTCACTCCCCAGCACCGATCTTTCCAGATGGCATCTTAAGCCCATCCCCGTCAGTTCTCCTATGCAGACAACAATCTCGAGTCTAGCGTAGGACTCATTCCCCAGCGAAATCTCCAGCTTCTCCAAATGGCATCTGTAAGCCCATTCCCGCATAATCACCAACAATGAGCAAATTTTGTGTATTGAGTGTTCAATCATCTTCTACCTCCAGGTCACGAAAGGCACCCACGCCAATCTAACCCTTCCAGTACAAGAAGATTGAATAGGGGCAGCTGGCATACCCCAAAATTTTCCCTCCATCCTCTCAAAATATTTCATGCATCCATGCTCGAGGATTCCTCAAGGGTTGATTAGACAAACCCTCTCCTAGACAATCAACCCAAACTAGGGTTTGGTGATTCTCAGATCAAGATGGACTTCCAACACCTCTAATGGCCTTCACGCCTCCTCATATGCTTCAAAGATTCTCCATGAAAAGTTTCAAGCCTCAGAAGTCAAGTTTCCTTAGACAATTGCTTAGATGGTTGAAAATCAGTTGTATTGGACAAAAAGTCAACTATGGTCAACATACAACAAACTTCATTTTTGGTCAACATCCTCATTTTGAAGTTACATTCATCATTTGATCAAGGGTTGATCATGATTCATCAAGAAAACTCAAGATTTGCCCAAAAGTCAAACTTTCCAAATTAGGGTTTCTCAATGAAAAGTCAACTAAACTTTGACTCAGCATAACTTCTTTATACTTTCTCAGAAATTTTTCCACCACCTCTTATTTTGAAGGAAATTCAATTCTCTACAACTTCATGTCTCACGAGAATGTTCAAAAAATGCTTCATTTGGAAGGTATGGATCAAGACCTTACAGGTCCTTTTCAAAGTCAACATTTTGTTTTGAAGATATATTGAGCATGGAAACTCCAATTGAGATGAAACCAAAGCGGTTGATTAGAGGACTCTTAGAGCTTTCCAAAAAGTCCAAGAACACTCAAAAATGTGGAAAATTGACCAAGATACACTATTCACAAGTTGGACAATTTTGAAGAAGTGCACAAAGAGAGATACTTGTAAAAATCAAAACTTTTGCAAATGGGCCTAGTTTTTCTTCATCCAAACTTGTTCCTTATACAATTAGGAATATCCAAGCCCAATGCCATGAATTTTAATCTTATTTTTCTATTTAATTTGGATTTTATTCATTTAAATACAAATTAAATTAAAAAAATAAGGTATAAAATCAAAATTAATTGCAAAATTGATTTTTCTCTCTTCCTTGAGATCCAAGCAACCCAAGAAAGCTGGAAAGTTTCGAAATTTGATTTGAATTGGCAAGGAATTGATGAAAATTGATCAAAAAAGATAAGATTTAATCTTGTACAAAATCAAATATGTTTTGCATTTATTGATGATTATTTCTTCCCCAAATCAGCTCCAATTCCATCCAATATAAATATACAAGGCATAACACATGAATGAGAACAGAAAAATTGCTTGGAGAAACCCTAACCTAGCTAAAAAAAAATCGTGCCTCTCAAGCAACTTGCAGCCACAGTTTTAGCTCGATTCAATTGATTCCAAGCACCAAAACATATTCCTTGACATCTCCTGAATCGATCCAGACCTTTACATTGTCCAAAAACATCAAGAATTGAGAAATCACGATTTGGTTTGTTCTTACTTTTTCAAAAATCGAATTTCTTATCATGCATTATTAATGTGTTTTGATGATTGTTTTGTGTTTAGAACAAAGTTTGCAAGCTATCTATACAATCGAATTGAGTTTTCATGGCCTGAATCGAAATACGCCATTGTTAGGGTTTTCTGAACCGAATTAGGGCTTCCTTAAATCGGTTAAATTGGACCAAAAGACCATTACCATTGTGTTTAGAATGTGATTTCCAATCGATTCATGTACTTACAACTCATTCATATTATGTGTATGAGATTTTGAGAATTGCAGGGGCTATAGCGTCGCACTGAGGCCGACGCAAAATTCCCAGAATTCAAATGAGAACGATGAAGTTCTTGGCGCGTGATTCTGGGCAATCATGGAGTGACGCTCGTTTACAATTCATTCGCTCCGGTTTTCAAACACGTGTGCACGCTGGTTCAGTTGGTCAAGGCGTGGGGTTGTGAAGGCAAGGTCACCTGTTCGATTCCTGCAAGGACCAATTCTTTTTGATTCATTTACAAACTAACATATTTCTTTATATTTTCATATTTTTCTATTTAATATTTTTCATACAATTTAATTTAATTTCAATAATTTCTATTATGCAATAAAAAACACCAAAAAATATTTTTCTTTTTGCATTATCTTCAGAAAATGTTTATTTAATTTATAAAATTAAAAATGTTATTTTTGCATGCATATTTAATTTAATTGTTAATTTATCATTTAAATCACTTTTAATTAGTTTTTAATTATTAAATTAACTCCAAAAAATCCCAAAAAATTATTTTAGCATATTAATGTTATTTCCAGCATGAAATATTTTTCTCATTTAAAAATTATTATTTTTGCTAACATTTTCCTCTTATTCGATTCGTATTTTCCGATTTCTCATCTTTTCACAGGTTATTCCGTTTCGGACGATTTCTTTTTATCGTTTTCTTTTTTCCAATTATGTAATTGCTTATGGGATGTAATAGTTTAATTAGGGTCTCTACTTTCCGCATTTCAAATTATGTATCTGCCCCAAAGCCATGTAATAGCGTAGGATTTATCTTTCCGCACGTTATATTTCCGCAATTTACTTTCCGCATCTTATAAACTGTTAGTAATTAGGCGTGTATGGCAAGACAAAATTGAACATACCTCACTCTAATTTTCAAGATAACATGAATCTGAAATCAACACACTCTTTCCACACATGCACCCCTTAGGGAAATTCTCTCTCGTTGCCTTTACGAATTCAAATGGTCAAGTCCCTCGAACGTAGAGGTATCCTAGCACCGTTGCCTTCAAACAAGTCATCATAGTCCCTTCAATACAAAGATCATAAGACCCACGATGTTGCCTCCGAATACATGATCTTGAACCTCGATTGTTGCCTACGAAAAATGATGATAGTCCCTTCGAATGTGCTAGGATACTTCCTACAAGTTGCTTTCTATGACCATACGATGTCCCTTCGAATGTCCCGCTTACATCCAACGAATAGGGTTACCTATCAACTAATGGTACAGACAGCGCTACTCTAAAGGAACGTAAAATAATGCACGAAAACGACCATTTCTGAGTAGGTAATAAGACTTTTAGTTGCTTGCTCTATCAAAATACTTTTCACACCTCACACTTTTGTCAAAGTTCAAACTCTTTCAAAACGAAACATTTCCAAACACTTTGTATACATTCCTACATGAATCATTACAAAGTCAAAGCGAAATGCCTTTTCAAAACATTTTTGTCAAACACACAGAAAGCACAATTTTAAAGTGATCTAAGAGCAACTAAGAGCCCGTAGATAACTACGGATGGAAAGGGGTGCTAATACCTTCCCTTTTCATAACCTTCTCCCTTACTCAGAATCTAACGAAGGTCTTTTTCTGTACTTTTTACCTTCCCTTAATTGGATAAAAGAAAAGTCGGTGGCGACTCTTGCTATCCGCACACTTGCGATACAAAATCTCAAAGTCAGTTCACCGTATTACACTATCCACTAGCATGTCGATATGCGGTAGTGGGAAATCATCTTTTGGACTAGCTTTGTTCAAGTCCCGATAGTCAACACACATTCTGACCTTTCCGTCTTTCTTTGCGACAGGTACTATGTTGGCTAGCCATTGAGGATATTCAGAAGTGACGAGGAAACCTGCGTCGAGCTGCTTTTGAACTTCCTTTTCGATTTTGTCGGCCATTTCTGGGTGAACTCTTCTCAATCTTTGTTTAACTGGTGGACACTCCGGTCTTAATGGCAAGTGATGCTCCACGATGCTGGTATCTAACTCCGACATGTCCTGGTAGGACCAAGCGAACACATCAACATATTCTTTGAGAAGATCTATCAGTTTGCTCTTGACGTTGCTGTCGAGCAAAGCTCCGATGTTCATTTCTTTTTTGTCTTCGTCAGAACCCAAGTTAACTGCTTCCAAAGGCTCTTTGTGAGGTTGAATGATTCTTTCCTCGTGCTTAAGTAGTCGAGAAATCTCATTCGGGATTTCTTCTTCAACTTCTTCCTTGGCGACTTCACTGAGGATTTCAAAGTTGGGAGAGAGCATAGAGTCATTGCGTTCAACGGATTTGTCCATCTGCATATTTGATTTATGTTTGATTAATGAACTTTGTTTTTTTTCATTTTTTTCATTTTTTTTTTGAAAAAGTTAATGTGAAAGTGTATGCAGATTATTTTTATTTTTATTTTTTGAAGATTTTTATTGTGTTTTTTAGGATTATCATTTCCAAGAAAGGGTAAAAATGAAAATAAACACAAAGTGTGGAATCAAAGCAACGCGTTTTATTTATGATTCACAATATGAAACAGGGCCCTAAAATACAAACTCATTTGTCTTGGGCAAGACAAAGAGAAATTATTTAAAAGCTAAACCCTATAAAACATCTCTTCACTTTGGGCGAAGCGAGAGTTCAAAACAAAAGCAAAGATAAACTACTTAGAACTATGAACATTAGTCCGAACTTCAACAAGTTTCCAGTAGTGGCGAACTCCTTGGAAGTCGAGGTACTCTGGTATTTTTCCACTTGGCTTAATCCTTGAATAGACTTTGGTTGTTGGTTGAGCAGGCTTTGAAGACTCTGGACGACGGACCTTGCCTTTTGTGCTGCTAAAGCGATCTTCTTCTGCATGATGAACAGATCGGGAAGCATGGGATACAGTATATGTACTTTCTATTGGCATTTGCGTAGACTTCTGGGGATGTACTCTCCAATCTTCTGAGTGAAGAGACTCATTGTCAGCGACACTTTCCAATTCGTATCCCGAATCGTATCCCTGATCTTCAGTAATTACGTTGATGTAGTGATAGTCAAGATCTGGTTTAACAAACTCCACAGGCGCGTTAAAGTAGAGATCTTCATTCGGAACCTCAATTGGTTGATGAGATCGGGAAGATGTGTACACCTCTTTTGGTTGACTAGGATACTCAAAAGAATCACCCCATCCAGTGGGCTGGATGTCTTCAATTCTGATTTTTGAGCTTTCTGGCGCAGTGGATTTCACCATGTAGTCAAACTTTCCACTTGGTTCTCCCAAGGTATCCCAAACTTCAGAAGGGATAGGTGGATTTTTATTCTTTTGTAGGGACATGTCTTTGAATTGATCAGTCGGAGGATAGTACGGTGCGTATGGTTCTTCCTGAGACACATATTCAGAGCTGTTTAGATAAGTGCTCCACTCTTCAGATCCCGAGAGATCGTCTTCATCACCTTCATTGGTAAGAACATTAACTTCTTGAAGAACAGGGTTTAAGAAACCCCCACTGTGAAATACTTCTCTGATTGGACGAAGTGCTTCATCTCTATGCTTGTCTTTAGGAAATACTGGAGCAAATCCGAGTCCGGCCTTTGTCTCGTTATTTACAGGTTTGATTACTTGTCCCAACCTGCAGCATTACCATCTTTCACTATCTGTGCTGCTTCTTTGTAAGAGGAGATGGACGATTTGCTTTTTCTTGTAGATTTATCTTCTAACGGATGTCCTTGGAACTGTGTTCCTTCAATGTCGTTGGCTGTGATGAAAGAAAAGCTGGATAAATGGCTTATTAGTAAGGCTTGTTCACCAATGATGGTTACTAACTTCCCATTTACTATGAACTTCAGTTTTTGATGGAGAGTGGATGTCACTGCTCCTGCTTCGTGTATCCATGGTCTTCCTAGCAAACAACTGTAAGCAGCTGGTACATCCATGACTTGGAAAGTGATTTGGAAAGTATGCGGACCAATTGTCATCGGGAGATCAACTTCCCCAATAACTGACTTCCTTGATCCGTCAAAGGATCTTACCACTATGTCATTGAACTTCATCGGTGTTCCTTTGTAAGCTAAATGATCAAGAGTCGTTTTTGGCATTACGTTTAAAGACGAACCGGTATCTACTAGTACGTTGGACAAAGAATCAGATTGGCAAATCATCGAGATGTGCAGAGCCAAATTGTGATCTTTCCTTCTTCCGAAGTTCTCATCATCGAAACTTAGATTATTGCAAGATGTTATGTTGCCCACAATACCCAAACTGGTTTGTACTCACATCGTGATCTATATAAGCTTGATCTAGTACTTTCATCAAAGCTTCTCGGTGAGCTTCGGAGTTCAAAAGTAAAGATAATATCGAAATCTTGAGGGAGTTCTGCATTAGGCGATCCACGACTGCACTCGCTTCTTGATTATTTTAAAATCTCATCGAAAAAGTTAACGCCGGTTCTATCAGCGGACCAACATCCGTGCTTGATTAACAACGGAATCCTTGTGGGATTCTCGAGAGACACATTAACCGGATTTTGTCTAACAACAGAACAACAAAGCGGTCTTGGTAGCAGTAAGTATGTACTCGCCCACTGCTACTCGTCCGATCTCATTATGTTGACATTGGCTGAAAGGCATGGGTTTCTCCTTCCCATCTTCTATCATAGTCGCATTGTATTGATAGGAATTCTTTGGTAATCTGTATAAACAGACCGGTAAGCAAATTACCAAAGGAGACCCGGAATGTTTGAACTGTTATATTCAATCTCCACCTGCTTACGATTGAAACAGGGACAATAACGTTTACTCGGAATTTGAGTTGATATCTGAGACTAAAAGCTCATGCGGAAAATGCCCCACAGTATTCACGCATAGTCATTTCTTTCAGATCCGTATGTCACCGATGTCTAGTAATCGTTAAATGTCCGCTCTTATGGTTGGACATCCTCGAAGATCCTCATGTATGCTGTCGCTGTAATCGTGTTTAGTGAAACGCCTATTGTACTATATGTATCATGGAGCTGTACCAAGTTTCCTCCGATCGATTCACGTCGTGACAAGATACCGATCTGTATTTTAGTATCAAATTCACGGTATGTCCACTATGGTGGAAGTGGATTTGCTTGCACGTTTGGATTTGTATTCTTGAAGGAAAGAAGATTAGACCTTACTAACCTTTGTACTGCCTTTATGTATGCAATGCTCAAGATCATGACCCGGTGCCCCTTGATGAAAAGGGAAGGATACGTCCGCTTTGTACCACCATGGCAATTTATCCGTACGGAGGTGGTGACCTTATCGCACAAGATTCCTTTTATTAATGCAGATACACGTATCGTCATCGAATCGGGTCAAATTGTGAGACCCTGGGCGTACGGTTCTGATTGTTGAACTGATGAGCCTGTTGTCGAGGCTGTTGAGTTTGTTGGAACTGCGGAGCAATCCCTGTATTTGGACTTGTATTAACAGCGGGTGCTATGGTAGCTACCCGTCGTTGTGGACTGACATTCTTTCGCGGTTTCCCTCGGGATACCATTCCTATGTCATGTTCCTTTTTCTTTGGAAAGCTGGTTCCAACCTTCTTAGTTCCACTAGAAGTCCCTACCTCTCTGGTCAGGCGTCCTGTTCGAACTCCTTCCTCTAGCCGCATTCCCATGCTTACCATCTCGGTGAAATCTCCGGGAGCGCTAGCGATCATTCGTTCGTAGTAAAATGGGCCAAGAGTGTTTAAGAATACCTTGGTCATTTCCTTCTCCTCTAACCGTGGGTTGACTTGGGCAGCAATTTCCCTCCAACGTTGGGCGTATTCTTTGAATGTTTCTCTTTCCTTCTGAGACATGGAGCGGAGTTGATCCCGATCTGGAGCCATGTCCAAGTTAAATTTGTATTGCTGGACGAAGGCTTCACCTAAGTCATTGAATGTCTGGATATTCGCGCTATCTAGCCCCATGTACCACTTCAGTGCGGCGCCTTTGAGACTGTCTTGGAAGTAGTGGATTAACAACTGGTGATTGTCGTTGTACGTAGACATTTTCCTGGCCTACATCGTAAGATGACTCTGTGGACAGGAATTTCCAGATCCTTACGCGAGGAACTAAGCACAGATCATGGGCGTTCTTCCCAAACAATTCCTTCCCATGGATCGTTTTAATCTCAAGCTGCATTTTGAGGAGCTGTTCCTGGAGATTCTCCATCGGGCCACGAGGATTCGTGTTATCGCCTGGATTATGGTGAACTTCTTCGTCTGCAGTAGTGTGAACTACAGAAGCTGAGTTTGTCATGATTGGTTGAGAAACCGTCATAGTGAGCTGCGGAAAAGTTACTCCATGCTGTGGAGTAAGTATTGAGTTCTGCAAAGTAGGTACTTTAAGCGTGGTTGTTTGTATCTGAGAAGTAGGTTGACGAAATCCGATGCCAAAATTAAAAGGCATGCCCAATGGATAACCCTCTGGCATACTGAAGGGTGAACTACTGGCTGCAACAGTTGAAACTGGAGTAGTAGTGACCTCTGAAATCGCTGCTTGATTTTGACTCCTCGATGTTGCTTGCTGACTTTGCGCTGCTGCCAACGAATTGACCAAAGAAGTGAGTCTTTCCACCTCTTCTTGCAATGTTGTCACTGTACTACGAAGCTCAACATTTTCTTGCTCAAATCCTTCCATTACTTTCCTTCTTTTTGAACGTGTATTGTATGTTCGAGTAGGCTGTGGACGTGGTCGAGAAACTCTAAGACGCGACAGCTTGACGATCTTTTCATTTCTGGAAAGAAAATTCCAAAAGATCAAACTCTAGACAACAGACTCGATATGCAAAGTATGATGCATTATTATGAGGAATTTCCAAAGAATTTACGCTAAAAGAGAAATTTCTGGCAAATATTTGGATGGAAAACACATATTTTATTGATTATTGAAAGAAGATTACAACAAATTTGTTTTTGAGCATTGCTCACACAAATGATAAAATAAATGATAAAAATTACAATCTAAACTAATTAATCGTCCTCGTCGGATGACGATCCAAAGGCTTGATGCAGCTTCAACTTTAGGATTTCCTTTCCATAGTGAGCTTTTAGTTCAGCTTTCTCGGCTTTCAGCTTGCTAATGACTTTCTTCCACTCGTCGGGAGCAGGATCGCTGGTTGTCATTTCCTCAAGCTTTCTCTTCCTTTCTTTGATGTATCTTTTGACCGTGTTATCTTTCTGGCGAATCTTCTCATCTTTCTCCATGAGCCATTCATCCTGGAAGTAAAGCGTCTTTTCATGGTCTTTGACCTACTTCTTGAGCTTCTCATTCTCGAGATCAGTCTTAAGGAACTTGTTTTCCAAAGCTTCTTTCTCAAGCCTCATCTTGGCAAAAGTTTCTTGGTATTCTCCCATAGTCTCGACGGGAAAAATTGTTGATTTGGAAGCTGTTGAGAACATAGGTTCTTCATAAGCATAGGGCATTCGAAATTCCTTTGCTCTTTTCTTTACCCAAGAAGTGTAGATTTCCATGGCTACACAATTCTTTGCCTTACCTTTTTCCTTCCTTCGGATGTGATGCCAAGCTCTGATCATCCTGGCTTTCAAACCTTAGGAATCCTCCCCTTCATGATAGAAGTAGCTTTCTACTGTAAAACCGAGAGGTTTACTAGAGTTTGCGTACCCGAGTTGACGTCTCGCCAAGAATGGGTTGTAGTTGATTCCTCCTTTTGTACCGATGAGAGGTACGTTGGCAAATTCTCCACAGCTCTCAATGATTTCCATCTCATTGTCTGCCAAGGTATACCAATGGATATCATTGTTTGTAAGAGACATGAGTCTTCTTGACCAATGCCAATCGTCTTTGTTTTCGCGGAAGATAGGAGATTTAGGCAAGTGTGAGACAATCCATTTGAAAAACAGAGGTACACAACATACGATAGTTCCATCTCCTTGACGATTCCTATGATGAATGGAGAAGTATGTGTCACCAAGCAGAGTGGGAACGGGATTTCCAATCAGAAAGATCCTTATGGCGTTGACATCAACGAAACTTGGGACGTTGGGAAACAACACCAATCCATAGATGATTAAAGCTAAAATAGCTTCAAAGACTACCATACTACCGGCTTCAGAGAATTTAAGAGCCTTCTCCATTAGGAACTTTGAAGTTAGTCCTAAGAGTTTTCCTTTGGTAGTTAGGTTTTTGTCTATCTCAGATTTCTTTAAGTGAGTCATTGTTGCAATGACTGGTGACTTAGGAATGGCTTCCAAACCATTGAAAGGCACTTTGTCTAGTACTGAGATACCTAGGATGTGTGTGTACTCTTCCAAAGTAGGCATCAACTGATAGTCAGGGAAAGTGAAACAGCGATAGACTGGATGGTAAAACTGAACGAAAGTTTTGAGAAGTCCTTCATCAACGTTAGTGTTCAGAATAGTTAAAAGAGTTCCATAGCGTTTTCTGAAATCCGAGGGATCTTCTACCAAGGATGCTAACTCTTTCAACTTCCCCACGTCAGGAATCCTAAAACTGTATCTCTTGGTGAATCTTCCTCTGACGTCCATCACTCTAACCTAAAATATTTACAAAGAAAAATCTCTAAATTCTTTGGAAATGGGAAGAGAAATGAAGTTTTTGAATGAATGCATGAATGCTACAAACATGGTTAGTAGTTACACAAACGGTCAAGCGCTCAAGTCACGAGCATGAGGCCAATGATAAGAATCAAACGGGTATGTTCTAAGGGCTTATTCATCCGTGAAACGGTTCTATCGATACATGTGCTCAACGCTTTCTTTGAAATATTATCGGATTTGTTGAATACCGAAATCCAATAATATTTTTCAAGAAAACTCACCGATCGTAGTCCGCATGACACTATTCTAGGCTTACGCCCGAATAATTTATGCACTACATCCTAAATGGCCGGATGGGTTATGTGTTCTACACCACTCAGCAAGTTCTCTTGAAAGCAAAATGTCTTCGCAAATACTTGCTAAGCACAAATACTCCAAAGACAACCTCCAACCGAGAGGGATCTCAAATTAACTCGTAAGTACCGAGACTTCTCACAAGTTAATAGGACTATACCTCACCTAGATCTTAAAATGTTTCTAAACCGGTTATGATTTCTTTCCATCGATGAAATCGCGAAACACACAATAAAGAAAAACAAACATATGTACATACGAAAGCTTAACCCCTTTTTTTTCTTTTTTGAAAACAAAAAGCTTGGTGCTCTTGAGCAGAGTCACATTTTTTGAAAATCAAAATTTTGGCGAACTCCCCAGCAGAGTCGCCATTTTTCCTGTTCGTGTTAAAAAGTGACGTGCTAGGGAATCGAATCTGAATTCGAATCCTCTGGCTCGAAACGATTTACTCTTTTGATTTGTTTATAAAGATGCCGCGCGCATCAAGCTTTATTATTTTCAACACAAGAAATTATGATTATGAAAAAGGGGAAAGCTGTTAATACCCTCAATTGATATGATATGCATTACGACTAGAGCAAACTAGACGTAACACATTGGGGAGATTCCGGGTAAGGGGGTTTGTTATATAAAGGGAATAGATGGAGCACCCTAAATATATATAGTTATCTATATCTTTATATATGAATACGTTTGATATGTTTGTGTGTTTTAATTGCTATTTCTATGATTGGGAAAGTTTCTCCTTTGGATTTTTAAGAAGGATAGGTTATGTGGGATCCTAGATTTTGTTATTATTGTGCTCGCAAAGATCTTTGGATCTTCTGCATACATATCCCTTAATGGGAATCAGAGCATTTGTAGCTCGGATCTAAAGGGATCTATGGTTTGTTTGGTTTGAGGAAGAAAGAAATTTGCTCGGCAAGGATGAGACCTTGTGCCTACGTATTCTCAAAAGGATGTTGAGAAAGTCAGAGCAATCGTAGTTCCCACTTATGCTAGTGGAAGCAACGGGATGTTAGTAAGAGACAAAGACGAATGTCATCTTAATGAAAAATGTATCTAATCTATTTCATCACATACATTTTGAAAGGTTGATTGATTGAAATCTTTCATCGTAAGTTATAGGTGTTTTGCTTGAGTGTAAAAGCGTTACCAGTTACGAGTTTTAGAAAGATGTTTGAAAAAGATGATTGAATCTTTTAATTGTAAGCATTGGGTGTTTTGCTTGAGTGTACAAGCGTTACCACTTACAGATTAAGAGATGTTTTTTTGTTTGAAAAGAGTTTGAAAAGTTTTTGACTGTATGTGATGTAATAGATGAGATACTTCTTCCATAGAGATGATAGATGTCTAAATCTCGAGGAGAAATTGATTGGATTAAGGGGATGCTTTTAAGAAGCCCATGGGTCCTTGTATTGTAAGCTTAAGAGGAGGCATTCCGAGGGTCATCGAGGGTCCTTGTATGAAGCTCAAGAGGAAGCTATAGGGTATGGCTGGCATTGGCTTTAAAAGGGATTTCACCGGGAAACCATCCTTTTAGGATTAAGAGCAATTTCACCGGGAATTTATACTCTCTGGGTTCTATCCTAACGCGGGTGATTCTTTGTATTGGAAGCCCAATAGGAGGCTGTTAAGAGATTTCCTGGTCTCTTTCTTTGTATGATGCCCAAGAGAAGGCTAAACTTAATGAGGAGTTCTTTTGAACGAAGCCCAAGAGGAGGCTGACTCAACAGGGGAGTGTTGTCTTATATGAAGCCTAAGCGGAGGCTAAACTCAGTAAATGAGTTTTCTTATACGAAGCCTAAGAGGAGGCTGAACTCAGTTGAAATGAGTTATCTTGCACAAAGCCCAAGAGGAGGCTAACACTGTGGGGAGCCTAGTGGTTAGACTAGTTGTTATGTTATAACTAGACAGTTATATAAACAAGCGTATGGAGTTTATTCACAGGAGTTTATGAAGGAAATATAAACAATGTATGTAAAGTTTATTTACAAGAGTTTATGAAGGAAATATAAACAAGTTTCTGTGAAAAGAACGTTTAAAACGAGCGTAACTTGATTATTTACAAGTTTGAATATGTACGAGAAAGTAAGTATGTACACGAACAAGTATTTATGTACAGGAGGATGTGGATGTACATAGGATGGTTGGGACTTACACCATAAGGGTGGCCCATTGGTTTAAAAGCAGTTTCACTGGGAATAATGCTCCTTTCAATACCAATGGTATTCAGTGTTTATACAAACGAAAACAAATGATCGAAGTTTGTCTGTACTTTACAAAAGACGTTTGTATTATATACAGGTAAAAATTTGTATGTATATGAAAAGAATTGGACATGTACAAGAAAATAATTATGTACATAAAAGAATGTTGGGACTTACACCGTGAGGGAGGCCCATGATCGGTTAAGAAATTTGAGAGAAAACGAATCCAGTTTTACCGTTTAAATCGGATCGATCATGGAAAAAGATGTAAGTTTGATGAAAAGTTTTGAAAAATGTTCTTGAAAGTGTTTTTGAAAAGTGAAATTTACTTACAAGAAGTTTTGAAAAGAATCGGGCTTCAAAAGTTTGAAAAATCACCTTTAAAGGTGCTTTGAAAAGTACTCAAAAGTACTGTTTTCGGCTCGATAAAAATATAATCGGATGAAAGTTTTTCTGAAACTTTTTGACACTATCTTAAAATAGATACATTAATTGACAAGTGTACACAAAAAATCTCCTCAAAATGAGGAGTTTTGATTGGGTTTTGAAAAAGTCAAAGTTTGTAAAAAGATATGAAAAAAATTACAAAGTTTGGTAAAAAAAAGTGTCCCAAGGCTACTCGAACCCGGGACCTCAAGGAAAGGCAAAGTATAAATGACTTAAGAGTGATTGTAATCAAACCAACTAATTATATTTTAAAATGGATATTTGAATTTGAAAAAACGCGCGCAGTGTTCATCTTCTTCCTCCAATCTTCAATCAATCCTCAAATCCTTATTTCTTGATGAAATTGAACGAATAAACATCAAACTTGATCGTTTTGAGCCCAGGAACATGATTATGTTGTTTAATTTCATTTATTTTCAGCTTAACATGATTGAATTTCTCAAGAACACGAAGAACCCTAAAACTGAAAATCCTAATTGAAATCGTGTATGGTGAATGAATTGATCAATTGATTGAGGGTTATTGATCGTTGATATTGCAGAAACAAAACGGCCAAGAGTTTTTTGGACTAGAATCAAAGAATCATAGAGTTTGAAGTTCGTGTTCTTACTTGTTCAAGCTGAGATCGAAAACTGCTTTGGAGTGTTTCCAGCTGTGATTTTATGATTCCTATAGCACCAACGACCTTCAAGGATCATGTGTGAATGGTCTGCACATCACGAATTTGTCTGGATTATTCTGACCAAGTCAACCTGCAGTTTGCTCAAAGTGAAACTTGAATTCGTGGTTAATGGAGTTACAGATCAAAGATGATGGTTTGGATCATTCATATGAAGTATATTGGTGATGTTTGGATGATCAAAACATAACTAGCTCGAGCCAAACTATAAGTTTGAAGTTTAAGGCAGTTTTGGCAATTTTAGAAATATGAAAAGCAACTTTGAGTTTCAATGATTCTTGTGTTGATTTTAAGTTTCCAACAAGTTCTATATTGATATTAAGACATGTTAGACACCAAATTTCTCATGGTTTTTCACAAGATTTCTCAAACGCAAAATTTCTCAACTTGAACTATGTTTCTTGAATTTTAAGAAAGAAGAGAGAAAGCATGTTCTTGCATAGCTTTGGTGTGGTTTGAATTGGCCAACATGACCTCTATTTATAGGTCACAAGTTCTGAATGGCAAGGGAAGGGAAATGGCTTTGGTATTTACAAGTTGCCTTAGAGGGCAAGGAAGTCATTTTTGCATTAAATACAAAAGGAAGCTTCCTTTTAACCATGGTTAATTTTTTGAACTTGATCTTATCCCATCATAATTACTCTCCATCTGATTTTTTATCAGCTCTAACTCTCTTTGCAAGGTGGCATGGCTTCTAGAAGAAGAAACTCAAAAATGACCTATAATCTTGAACTTTGCACTTGAAAATCAAGGATTTTGGAGCTCTATGTTTCAAAATCAAACATATAGCTAGACTCCATGGATTTTAGAGTTCTTGGACATTTTGGAAAGCTTGTTTCAAGGGCTACAACTTTCATGTTTTAAGTTTTTTCAAATTCAAAGTGGAACTATGTGAAAAATGCCATGAAGTTTGAAAAAGTGTTGAAAATTGTGACTTTTGTTGACTTTTCCAAATTTCTTGATTTTTATGATCATGATGGATCATTTGAAGTATTTTGATGGTTGAAAAAGTTTTATCTTGAAAAAGTTGACCAAAAGTCAAAGTTTGACTTTTCAGTGCAGATGAAATTTCATCAGATGATTCAGAAATTGACTGATGAATTCTGTGAACTTCTGTGATATTTTGAATCCAGAATTAGGTCAAGATTTTGTATCTAAGATATGAAGATCAATCTCTAATCAAAAAAGTCATTCATTGACCAAAAAATCAGAGATTGCTCATCCTCGATGAAAACCCTAATTGGTCGATCCTTGATAGATCATGAGGAAAAATTTGATATCTGAAGATCAGAGGTTGATGGTTTGGTCAAGATGGATCAAATGAGGTGAATAAAACTCAAACCCTGATTGATTTTCTCTTGAATCAGATGAAAATTTTGTGAAACCCTAATTTTGACCTATAGAAGCTACACCCGATTAGTTCTGTTCTGAACTGTTAGTGATGCAATGATGCAAATGTAAGGTGGTATATTAGGTCAAAAATTGGGGTATGACAGTATAAAAACCATGATTGTTATTTCTACTTCTCTGTTAAGGACATCTGCAACATATATGATTTTCTCCTTAGGTACCCATATCTTTTTGGGTCCTTTCTGGTTAGAGTTTCTAAAGTTCTGTTTGAGCTTTGGTTTAACATGAAAGTTTTCAGAGTAAGATGTGTATTTTATGTCACGTGTGTTACCATAACTAAATTGTTTTTGTAGTGGTTTATATTTGATAACCATTTCATCAACAACTTTAGGTTGATATGTTTCTTTCCCTCTGGGAGTTTCATATCCAATTCCTCTCCTGTTGTTTCCACTAACACCATAGGTCATTGAAGACATTTTGCTTCTACCTATGCTTTTAGCAAGAAATTTTTGAAAACTATAGTCATATTCTTTAAGAATATCTTTTGAACTTGAAGTAGTATCTGAACTAGAAGTTTTTTGAGCTTTTTGAAAATCCTATTTGAGTTTTACATTATTTTCTTTAAGTTCATAATTTTCTGGTTTAAGTTGCTCAGTTTCAGATATAAGACTCTTTTTGAGTTTCTTGTATATGATTTTGAGTTGACGGTGATTTCCCAGAAGTTCTGATAAACTGTCTACAAGTTCAGCTCTAGTACATTCAGAAAATACCTCTTCTGTTTCAGATTCAGAAGAGTCATCTACTGTGGTGGCCATAAAAGCTAAGTTGGCGTGCTCATCCTCTGAGTCAACTTCAGCTTCAGAAGATTCTGAATTATCCCAGGTGGCCATCATACCTTTCTTTCTTCCAAAAATTTTCTTTGGCTTTTCTCTTTGCTGCTTAGGACAATCACTTCTGAAGAGTCCTGGTTCTCTACATTCATAGCAAATGATGTCTCTTTTGCTGAACTTCTTGTTCCCAGAAGATTCTCCTCTATCTTCTGATCTTTTGTAGTTTCTGAACTTCTTTTGCCTATGCTTCCACATTTGGTTTATCCTTATAAAAAGCAGAGATAACTCATCTTCTTCTGAATCTGAATCTTCAGAGCTTCCTTCTTCAGCATGAAAAGCATTAGTTTCAAAAAATTTAGTAGTTTTTAGAGAAACAGACTTAACTTTCTTCTGGGGCTCATATTCATCAACCTCTATCTCCTGACTTCTCAGCATGCTGATAAGTTCCTCTAGGGATATACTATTCAAATCCTTTGACACTTTGAATGCTGTGACCATTGGTGCCCATCTTTTGGGTAAACTTCTGATGATCTTCTTTTCATAATATGCGTTTGTATATCCTTTGTTTAGAGCCCTCAGGCCAACTGTTAGAGTTTGGAATCTTGAGAACATTGCTTCAATGGACTCATTTTCTTCCATCCCGAGGCTTCATACTTCTGAATGAGAGCTAGATTTTTAGTTTATTTGACTTGAGCATTTCCTTCATGTGACATTTTGAGAGACTCAAAAATTTCATATGTTGTGTCTTTGTTGGTGATCTTTTCGTACTCCATTTTTGAAATGGCATTCAGCAGAATATTTCTTGCTTTGTGATGATTCTTGAAATCTATTTTCTGTTGTTTCTCCATTGTCTTTCTATCTATCTTGTTTCCTTATTTGTCTACTGAATATTTATAACCATCTAAGACCATATCCCATAGACTAGGGTCATAGCCTAGTATGAAAATTTCTAATCTATCTTTCTAGTATTCAAAATCTTCTCCATCAAAGACTGGTAAATTTGTGTTGTTGTTATGATCAGTTTCCATTGTGTTTTTCCTTCTGGATCTTTTTTGACATGGTTAAGTGTTTGCACCCAGAACCAAGAGCTCTGATGCCAATTGAAGGCTTAGAAAACACTTAGAAGGGGGGGGGTTGAATAAGTTTTTCCTTTTTAATTTTCTCTTCTAATCAACAACAATCTAAACATAAAATGATTTTTATCCTGGTTCGTTTGAAACTCAAACTACTCTAGTCCACCCGCCAAGATGATTTCTCCTTTCTCAAACAAGGACTTAGTTCACTATAATCAACAGATTACAATTGCACAATCAACTTTTGTGACTAACAGACAATGCACAAGCCAACTGCAAGTGACTAACACCTCTAAGACTTTATAGTCCTAGCCCTCTTGAGAAATTTGACCCAACTGGTCTCTCAAGGAACAATTACAAATGAACTTCTAACAAAGTGTATAACGTTGCTTCTTAAAAATATTTATCACAAACGTGATTTTTACACAAGAATGTTTAAGCTCAATACAGAAAATAAACTTAACATAATAATATTTGATTTTGGCAACATAAGTTTTCTTTTAGAATTATTGTTTTTCTGCTTTGAATGTTTACTCTTTATAAAGCTTCTAGATAATCAATCCGTTGTGTATCTTGGAAGATGAGAAGCATAATAAATGTTGCTTGTCTGCATGTGCTTTGTTTTATCAATTAGCCTTGAACTTTTATCTACTCAAGCACTTAAGCCGTGTTAACTTTAATTAGTAACGGTACTGTAGCAGACTTTGTCTTAGAAGATGACGTATTGATAAATCATGATCTTCTGCAAGCCTTGTTCAAAGTGTCTTCTAACAGAGGTTTCCTTGGTGCTTCTATCAAAAGTTGCATTAGCATGCTTCCTTCAGAAGTTGCTTTCAACGCGCGTGTTCAGAAGTTACATTCATCATTAGAACTTCTATTACTTATTTACTCAGCATAATTTGATATTTCTTTATTCTAGAATGCTTGAGTCAGAACATCATCTGAAATGAGAACAATACACATCAAAGTATCATATTTATTACACAAAATTTATTTCACTTGTTATCATCAAAACTCTAAGATATGATTAGAACCAAACTATGTTATAACAGTAGTACTCTACAGTATCTGTTCGCGTTAAAAAGTGACGCGCGAGGGAATCAAATCTGAATTCGGATTCTCTAGCTCGAAACGATTTACTCTTTTGATTTGTTTATAAAGATGCCTCGAGCATCAAGCTTTATTTTTTTCAACACAAGAAAAATGATCATGAAAAAGGGGAAAGCTGCAATACCCTCAATTGATATGCATTACGACTAGCGCGAACTAGACGCAACGCATTGGGGAGATTCCGGAAAAGGGGGTTTGTTATATAAAGGGAATAGATGTGGCACCCTAAATATATCTAGTTATCTATAGCTTTATATATGAATATGTTTGATATGTTTGTGTGTTTTAAGTTGCTATTTCTATTGTTGGGAAAGTTTCTCCTATGGATTTTAAGAAAGGTAGATTATGTGGGATCCTAGGTTTTGTTATTATTGTGCTCGCAAAAATCATTGGGATCTTCTGTATACATATCCCTTAATGGGAATCTGAGCATTTGTAGCTCTGATCTAAAGGGATCTATGGTTTTGTTTGGTTTGAGGGAGAAAGAAATTTGCTCGCCAAGGATGAGACTTGGCCTACGTATTCTCAAAAGGATGTTGAGAAAGTCGAGCAATCGTAGTTCCCACTTATGCTAGTGGAAGCAACGGATGTTATTAAGAGACAAAGATGAATGTCATCTTAATGAAAAATGTATCTAATCTATTTCATCACATACATTTTAAAAGGTTGATTGATTGAATCTTTCGTCGTAAGTTATAGGTGTTTTGCTTGAGTGTACAAGCGTTACCACTTACGAGTTAAGAAAGATGTTTGAAAAATGATTGAATCTTTTAATTGTAAGCATTGGGTGTTTTGCTTGAGTGTACAAGCGTTACCACTTACGATTAAGAGATGTTTTTGTTTGAAAAGAGTTTGAAAAGTTTTTGATTGTATGTGATATGATAGATGAGATACTTCTTCCATAGAGATGATAAATGTCTAAATCTTGAGGAGAAATTGATTGGATTAGGGGGATGCTTTTAAGAAGCCCGGGGGTCCTTGTATTGTAAGCCCAAGAGAAGGAATTCCGAGGGTCATCGAGGGTCCTTGTATTGTAAGCCCAAGAAAAGGCATTCTGAGGGTTATCGAGGGTCCTTGTATGAAGCTCAAGAGGAAGCTATAGGGTATGGTTGGCTTTGGCTTTAAGAGTGGTTTCACTGGGAAACCATCCTCTTAGGATTCAAGAGTGATTTCACCGGGAAATCATCCTCTTAGGGTTCTATCCTAGCGCGGGTGATTCTTTATATTGGAAGCCCAATAGGAGGCTGTTAAGAGATTTCCTGGTCTCTTTCTTGTTTGATGCCCAAGAAAAGGCTAAGCTCAATGAGGAGTTCTTTTGAACGAAGCCCAAGAGGAGGCTAAACTCAGCAGGGGAGTGTTGTCTTATATGAAGCCTAAGCGGAGGCTACACTCAGTAAATGAGTTTTCTTATATGAAGCCTAAGAGGAGGCTAAACTCAGTAAATGAGTTTTCTTATATGAAGCCTAAGAGGAGGCTAAACTCAGATGAATGAGTTTTCTTATACGAATCCTAAGAGGAGGATAAAAGGGGAACCTTATATGAAGGAAATATAAACATGTGTGTAAAACGAGCGTTCAAAGTAAGTGTAACTAGATTATTTGCAAGTTTGAAGGTGTACAAGGGAATGAATATGTACACGAAGGGGTGTTTATGTACAAGGAAATGAATATGTACATAGGAGGGTTGGGACTTACACCGTAAGGGAGGCCCATTGGTTTTAAGAGAAGTTTCACCGGGAATAATTCCTCTCTTGATCCCAATGGAATCCGCGTATAAACAAGCGGATGAAAACAAACGAACGAAGTTTGTTATACTTGAATATTTACAAAGATGTTTGTATTATGTACAAGGAAAAATTAATGTGTACATAAAAAGAATTGGGACTTACACCGTGAGGGAGGCCCATGATCAATTAAGAAATTCGAGGAAAAAACTTATTCGGTTTTATCTTCAAATCGGATCGATCATGGAAAAAAAGGTGTGTAAGTTTGATGAAAAGTTTTGAAAAGGTTTTGAAAATGATTTTAAGAAGTGAAGTATATTCACAAGAAGTTTTGAAAAGATTTGAGTTTGAAAGTTTGAAAAGAACATCTTTGAAAAGTATTAAGAATACTTAAAATGTCTTGTTTTCGACTTAATGAAAATATAATCAAAAGAAAATATTTTTGGATTTTTTTTGACATAATCATAAAATAGGTATATTAAATGACAAGTGTGCAAAAAATCATCTCAAAATGAGAAGTTTTGATTGGTTTTTGAAAGTGTTGAAGTTTGATAGAAAAAGTGAAGAAAACAAGTGGTAAAAATTTGTTTTGGTCTTAAGAAGGCTTGAACTCATGACCTTTGGTTTTGAATTGAAAATTTTTACCACTGAGCCAAGTGGTTGTCTTGTTATTTACACGTTTCCAATTAATTATATTTAAAAACAAGTCTTTGAAATGTTAAAATATATGAAGGAATGTGAAAAAAATGACAAAATGGTCTTAGGGGGATTCGACCCCTGGACCATAGGCAAGGCAAAGGAGACATGAAAAGCGTGCTGGCAACCGCTGGGGCGGTAATACATCCGTTCATATATCTCATTCCATGTTATTATATTATAAAACAAATATTTGAATTTCTGGAAAACAAGAAAACGCGCGCAATGTTCTTCCTCTTCATCCAATCTTCACTCAATCATAGATTCTTCGTTTCTTGATGAAATTGAATGATGTAAACATTAAACTTGCTCGTTTTAAACCCAGGAACATGATGGTGATGATTAATTTCATTTATTTTTAGTTTAAGAGGATTAATTCTGAACATGACCAGATGAACCCTAATTCTAAGAATCAACATGAAATCGTGTATGGCTATGGAATTAAGCAATTGATTGAGGGTTAATGATCAGTGATGGTGCAGAAATAAGATGCCCAAGCCATTTTTGAACTGGAAGTTAGAAATTACAAAGTTCAAAGTATGATTAGCTTACCTCTTCGAACTGAAATCGAAATCCCTTTTAGAGGGTTTCCAGTTGTTGTTTAATGATCACTATAGCACCACTGAACCTTATGGAAGGTGTTTGATCACTATGCTTGCTTTGAAATGGTCTGGAACTCTCTACCCAAGTCCAACTACAGATTGCTTGATGTGAAATTTGAATTTGAGGTTAGAGATGTTACAGGTTGTGGATGATGATTTGAATCACTCATATGAAGTGTATGGATGATGTTTGAATGATAAAATTACAGTTAGCACGAGCAAATTAGAAGTTTGGATGTTAAGGCATCTTTTACAAGCTTTGAAATTTTGAACAAAGATTCTGAGTTTGGGCAGTTCTTGTGTTGTTTTTAAGTTTTAGACAAGTTCTATTTAGTGTTTAGAACATGTTAGACACCTAATTTCTCTCAGATTTTGCAAGATTAGCAAATTGCAAAAATCCCTCACTTTGAACTATGAAACTTGAAACTTAAGCAAGAAAGAAAGAAAGCTTAATTTGGATAGCTTTGGTGTAGTTTGAAAATGAGGAAATGAACTCTATTTATAGGCCAAGGTTTCTGAATGATTTGGCAAAGATATCTTTGAAGGAAACTTGCAACTTGGTTAAGATGTAATAATGGAATCTTTTGCATTTAATACAAAAGTTACTTTCTTTAACCATTGTTAAGTTTTCTTCTTTGATTCAATCCACTTCTCAATCACTCAAACTGATATTTATCTGTTACAAGCTGCCTCTAAGTGATGACAAGGCTTCTAGAAGGAGAAAATGCAAAAAATGACTTATAATTTTGAGACATGTACTTGAAATTCCATGGTTTTGGAGCTCTATGTTTCAAAATCAAAAGTATAGCTAGACAAAATGGTTTTTCAAGTTCTTGGACATTTTGGAAAGCTTGTAACAAGGGATACAACTTTCATGTTTTGAGCTTTTTCTGATTCCAAAAGGATCTATGTGAAAAATGGCCATGAAAGTAGGAAAAAACCATGTTTTTTAACACTTGAAATTTTTTCTAAGTGTTAGAAAATTTTCAAATTTGACTTTTTTGTTGACTTTTTCAAATTTCTTGATTTTTTATGATCATGATGGATCATTTGAAATGTTTTGATGATTGAAAAAGTTTGTTCTTGAAAAAGTTGACCAAAAGTCAAAGTTTGACTTTTCTGAGCAGATGAATTTTTATCAGACGATTCAGAATTTGTCTGATGAAGAAACATGGACTTTGTGATGTTTTGAATCAAGAAATTAGGTCAAGATGTTGCATTGAAGATTTTAAGATCAATCTCCAAGCAAATAGATCATTCATTGATCAGAAAATCAATGATTCACTATCCTCGATAAAAACCCTAATTGGTCGATTCATGATAGATCATGAGAAAAAATTGGGAATTTGGAGATCAAATGTTGATGATTGATTTAAGATAGATCATCTGAGGTGAGTGGAAACTCAAACCCTAATTGATCATATCTTGAACAGATGAAATTTTGAGGAAACCCTGATTCTGACTTCTAGAAGCCACACACGATCTATTATATTCTAAAACTGTTAGTGATGCAGTGATGCATATATGAGGTGGTATATTAGGTCCAAAATTGGGGTATGATAGATGACCCTATATAAGTTTCTTTAACTTGAGATATGAAGATGAATATCTTCGTCTCGATAGGTGTGAAGAGACTTAAATATCAGAATACGCAAATTTTGGACCGAAGATACCAAAAAATGCGAATGATGCAAAATGATTGCAAAAAGTTCACCCAAGAGATATCAAAGAATGATATGTTGGGGAAATGATTGTGAGGATGACTCAATCTGTCTAAGAAAAGAGAATCCTGTTGGTTGGGAAACAAGTAATATGTTTCACTGGGAAAATAGATTCACCATGTAAGTGAATAACTGTTTCGCTTTGGGAAACGAGGGGATTACCTTCTGTCAGCCTTGTGACAATGTTTAAGGTAATTGAAAATGATATTACCAATTATCAGCCTTGTGATAGTTTATGGTAATGAGTTCTGAAGAAATTACCAATTATAAGTGAAGTGATAACTATAACAAGGTAATTCTTTTAAGTAATTTACTGAGTATTCAGCTTTGTGAATAACAAACAATGATGGAAACAGATCTCAAATGAGAGTTTATTTTCCTACCATAATCTTGCTGAGATCTCTTCTTGAGAAGATGAAGGCATTTTGATTGAAAAGACAGTTTTCCTTTAGACAAAGACAATCATGGAGATTTCTTGAACTTTCATGATTGGACTTGCTAAGAAGAACAATCTTTTATGACAAGTTTTCAAGATGAAAAGGAAATAAGCTGCCTGATGTCGAGGCTATTGCTTATTGTTTGCGTAGATTTTTCTTGTGAAATCTAACTCGAATTGATTAGAGACAAGATTCTATTCAGGAATGAACTGGAAAGAAATGGTCAATCAAGACTTCGTTCCCAATGAGGAATGATCTCAGCTGGGGAACATGATAGAAAAATGTATTTTCTACTTGGGGATGATCTACTGGAGAGATGACACACCCACACTTGTTTTTAGGAATAAAGGCAACCCAAACAAGTGATATTGAAGCAAACATTGAGAAATGCAGGAATGCATTAATGATGTTATTATGTATGAATGATGAATGTCATATGCATGCTGACAATACTTGACAAGACAACAAAAAAGGGGTATTTGGGAAAAGGACTACGTCACAGTTTAGCAAAATCTGCAGCCATGGTGTAGACGTTTACTGATCTGCTGATGAATCTGAGTTGCATGCTTTAAACTTTTCTAAAAAAGGCATTTCTATGGCAACCTTGTTAGGGATTCTTTTTGGATAAGAATACCGTCTTTTGATGATCTCTTTGGAGGAGAAGAAGACTTCTTTAGCAGTCGTTTTATCCTTCGGAGGTCGAAACACTTATGGAGAAAACTGTTGAAGTTCTTTCTGTGTTCATAGTTCAAAGGAAAATTTTGCTTTTATTTCAAACTTTTGAAGTAAAAATTCATTTAAAACTTTTTTTTTAGTTTCAAAAGTGATTTTCACAATAAAAACGTTATTTTGCAAAACAGAATAAAGCAAGAATTGCAAACAAATGGGCACAAGGCTCAACTTTTATTGATGGAATGGTAATCAGCCAAAGGCGTGATTCCATGAAGTATTTACAAGAGTTGGAAATGATAATTTATTGGGAAAAGTCTACATTGAAAGAAATAACCACTATTATCCCTAACAACTTTGAATTCCAACTGTGCTTGTTGCTTTAGAAGATTTGATTGAAGATCCGTTGATGGAAGATTCTTCAGATTAACGAAGTACATACTGATGCAGTTACTTTGTCATTTTTTATCCTTGATTTTGCCTAGATTACCTTTTCAGGTTTTCAATCTATTAGGATAATTTCTGTTTATTGTCTCTAATTTTTGCCTGGACCGCCTTTTCAGGTTTTCAGTCCACCGAGACGCTCATTTTTGCCTAAGCCGCCCTTTTTGGGTTTTCGACTTACCGAGTTGTTCTTTTGTTTTTTTTAGACAAAGTATTTATTGACTGCATAAGCATTCACAGGATGCGGGAGTTCATCATCGTCCATGGTTATGAGAGTCATAGCACCGCCAGAAAAGCTTCTTTTGACGATGTATGGGCCTTCGTAATTAGGAGTCCATTTTCCCCTAGAATCTGTTTGAAAAGACAAAATCTTTTTAAGCACGAGGTCACCTTCTTGGAATTCACGAGGTCGAACCTTTTTGTCGAAGGCTTTCTTCATCCTTCTTTGACACAGAGCGGTCAGGCGCTTTTCTTCGATTAAGTTCAGTTGGTCGTATCTGCTTTGACACCATTCGGCCTCAGATAATTTAGCTTCCATGAGAACTCTCATTGACGGAATCTCAACTTCTACGGGGAGCACTGCTTCTATGCCGTATACTAGAGAAAAAGGAGTTGCCCCTGTTGATGTACGTACTGAAGTACGATACCCATGTAGAGCAAATGGCAACATTTTGTGCCAGTCTTTGTAGGTGATGACCATCTTCTGGACGATCTTCTTGATGTTCTTGTTGGCAGCTTCAACGGCGCCGTTCATCTTTGGTCGGTAAGGAGATGAGTTACGATGCTCGATCTTGAATTCCTCACATAGTTCTTTCATCATTTTGTTTTTCAAGTTCGATCCATTGTCTGTAATGACCTTACTTGGAACTCCATATCGACAAATGAGGTTGTTTTTGATGAACCTCACAACCACTTGTCTCGTAACGTTAGCGTAAGATGCTGCTTCGACCCATTTGGTGAAGTAATCAATAGCCACTAAAATGAAGCGATGTCCGTTGGACGCTTTTGGTTCGATCATCCCAATCATGTCGATGCCCCACATGGATAAAGGCCACAGAGAGGAGAGAACGTTGAGTAGAGTCGGCGGCACATGGATCTTATCTGCGTAGATCTGGCACTTGTGACATCTCTTGACGTGTTTACAGCAATCAGATTCCATTGTTATCCAATAGTATCCCGCTTAAGATCTTTCTCGACATTGCATGCCCATTTGAATGGGTTCCAAAGGACCCTTCATGTACTTCGTGAATTATCATGTCTACTTCGGTCTATCTCACGCATTGTCAAGTTTCTTTTGTATAGCACATCTTCATTCAGGAAGAAATTTCTAGAAAGCCTCCTTAGAGTTTTCTATCTTTGTGCGATGCCCCGAGTGGGTACTCCTGAGTTTGAAGGAAGCGTTTGATATCGTGGAACCATGGTTTATCATCTATGACTACACTTGCAAACACATGCAGTGTCTTTCAAGGCCCGATACGGATCTTAGGTATATCGCTCCAATGGTTGACTTTGAACACGGAAGATAGGTGGCAAGGCCCGCCATTCGATTCGATCTCGAGGAATATGATGCAATTCAACTATGTTGAAGAAAGTCAACAAACGTCTTGCATAATCTTTGTAGGGAATCAAACCAAGAGGATGAGTTTCATACTTGTCTTTGATTTGATTGATCACAAGGGCTGAATCTCCATATATGTCAAGGATCTTGATCCTCAAGTCGATGGCTTCTCCGATACCCATGATACAAGCTTCATATTCTGCTATGTTGTTGGTGCAATCAAATAGCAATGCGGAAAACGGATATGAGAACCCTCGGGAATGATGATGCCCCAATTCCAAAAACGTTAACTGCTCCATCAAAGATTAAGCCCCATATAGATTCTGGATCAGGACCTTCTTCGGGTAATGGTTCGTCATAATCATTCATCTTTAAGTACCTAACATCCTCGTCAGGGAAGTCGAACTTGAGAGATTGTTATTCGTTGATCAGTTGATAAGCCAAGTGATCGGCGATAATGCTTCCTTTGACCGCTTTTTGAGCACGGTACTGGATGTCATATTCAGATAACAGCATCTGCCATTGAGCAATTCTCCCTATTAAGGCCGGCTTTTCAAAGACGTACTTGATTGGATCTATTTTGGAGATTAACCAAGTCGTGTGATTGATCATGTACTGGCGGAGACATTTTAAAGCCCATACCAAAACACAACATGTTTTCTCGAGCATGGAGTAACGAGTTTCACAGTCTGTGAACTTTTTACTCAAGTAGTAGATGGCATGCTCTTTCTTACCGGTTTCATCTTGCTGTCCAAGCACGCAGCCCATGGAATCTTCTAGCACAGTAAGGTACATGATTAACGGTCTTCCTTCGATTGGAGGAATCAATATCGGAGGTTCTGACAGGTATTCCTTGATACTGTCAAACGCTTTTTGGCAATCTTCTGTCCACACAACCTCTTGATTTTTGCGGAGAAGCTTGAATATCGGCCCACAAGTAGCAGTCATTTGAGAGATAAATCTGGAGATGTAATTCAACCTTCCAAGAAATCCTCTTACTTGCTTTTCTGTATGTGGCGTAGGCATTTCTTGAATAGCCTTGACTTTGTCAGGGTCAACTTCAATACCTCTTTGACTGACGATGAAACCTAGGAGTTTTCCAGATCTTACCCCAAAGGTGCATTTGTTAGGATTCAGGCGAAGTTGAAATTTCCTTAGTCGCTGAAACAACTTCAAGAGATATTCTATATGCTCTTCTTCATTGTCAGACTTTGCTATCATGTCGTCCACGTAGACTTCAATCTCTTTGTGCATCATGTCATGAAAGAGAGTAGTCATCGCCCTTTGGTAAGTTGCGCCTGCATTCTTTAATCCAAACGGCATTACTTTGTAGCAAAATGTGCCTCATGGCGTGATGAAAGATGTCTTCTCCATGTCTTCGGGAGCCATTCTGATCTAATTGTAGCTAGAGAAACCGTCCATGAAGGAAAAGATGTTGAACTTTGCAGTACTGTCCACTAGCATGTCGATATGCGGTAGCGGGAAATCATCTTTTGGACTTGCTTTGTTCAAGTCCCGGTAGTCAACACACATTCTGACCTTTCCGTCTTTCTTTGTGACAGGTACTATGTTGGCTAGCCATTGAGGATACTCAGAGGTGGCGAGGAAACCTGCGTCGAGCTGCTTTTAAACTTCCTTTTTGATTTTGTCGGCCATATCAGGGTAAACTCTTTGCAGCCTTTGTTTAACTGGCGGACACTCCGGCTTTAATGGCAAGTGATGCTCCACGATGCTGGTATCTAAACCTGGCATGTCCTGGTAGGACCAAGCAAACACATCGATGTATTCTTTGAGAAGATCTATCAGTTTGCTCTTAACGTTGTTGTTGAGTAGAGCTCCGATGTTCACTTCTTTTTTGTCTTCCTCAAAACCTAAGTTAATTGCTTCCAAAGGCTCTTTGTGAGGCTGAATGATTCTTTCCTCGTGCTTAAGTAATCGAGAAATCTCATCCGGGATCTCTTTTTCAACTTCTTCCTCGGCGTCGAACACAGGGAATTCAAAGACGGGAGAGAGCATAGAGTTATTGCGTTCAATGGATTTGTCCATCTGCTAATCTGCATGTTTGATTTATGTTTGATTAATTAACTCTTCTCTCTTTTTTCTTTGGAAAAAAGTTAATGTGAAAGTGTATGCAGATTTTTTATTATATTTTTTTAAAGATTGTTTGTTTTTATTTGGTTTTTTTAGGATTACCATTTTCAGAAAAAGGGTAAAAACGAAAACAAACACAAAATGTGGAATCAAAACAACGCTTTTATTTATGATTCACAATATGAAACAGGGCCCTAAATACAAACTCATTTGTCTTGGGCAAGACAAAGAGAAATTATTTAAAAGCTAAACCCTATAAAACATCTCTTCGTTTTGGGCGAGGCGAGAGTTGAAAATAAAAGCAAAATAAACTACTTAGAACTATGAACATTAGTCTGAGCTTTAACAGGCTTCCAATAGTGGCGAACTCCTTGAAAGTCTAGATACTCTGGTAGTTTTCCTTTTGGCTTATTGCTTGTGTAGACTTTGGTCGTTGGTCGAACTGTTTTGGAAGACTCTGGATGGTTGACCTTGCCTTTTGTGCTGCTGAAGCAATCTTCGTCTGCTTGATTGGTAGATCGAGGAGCATAATATGCAGCATATGTCCTTTTAAGTGGCATGTATCCTGGATTCTTGGGATGTTCCTTCCAATCTTTTGAGTGGAGAGACTCATTGTCTGCGACGCTTTCCAATTCATTTCCAGAATTGTCCTCTTGATCTTCGGTAATTACGTTGATGTAGTGACAGTTAAGATCTGGCTTAATAAACTCTGCAGGCGCGTTAAAGCAGAGATCTTCATTTGGGATCTCAATCTGATGATGAGATCAAGAAGATGTGTATAACTCTTCTATTTGACTAGGATACTCAAAAGGATCGTCCCATCCAATTGGTTGGATGTCTTCAACTCTGATCTTTGAGCTTTCAGGTGCAGTGTATTTCACCATGTAGTCAAACTTTCCACTTGGTTCTCCCAAGGTATCCCAAATTTCAGAAGGGATAGGTGGATTTTCATTCTCATTGTTTTGTAGGGACATGTCTTGAATTGGTCAGTCGGAGGATAGAATGGCGCGTACGATTCTTCCTGGGACACATATTCAGAACTATTAAGATAAGTGCTCCACTCTTCAGATTCGGAGAGATCGTCTTCGTCACCTTCATTGGTAAGAACGTTAACCTCTTGAAGAATAGGGTTTAAGAAACCCCCACTGTGGAATAATTCTCTGATTGGGCGAAGAGCTTCATCCCTTTGATTGTCTTTAGGAAATACTGGAGCAAATCCGAGCCCGGTCTTTGTCTCGTTGTTGACAGGTTTTATTAGTTGTCCCCAACCTGCGGCATTACCGTCTTTCACTATCTGCGCTGCTTCTTTGTAAGAGGAGATAGACGATCTACTTTTCCTTGTAGATTCACCTTCTAACGAAAGTCCTTGGAACTGAGTCCCTTCAACGTCGTCGGCGGTGATGAAAGAAAAGGTGGACAAATGGCTTACTAGTAAAGCTTGTTCACTGACGATGGTTACTAGCTTCCCATTTGTTGTGAATTTTAGCTTTTGGTGGAGAGTGGATGTCACAGCTCCTGCTTCGTGTATCCATGGTCTTCCTAGCAAACAGTTGTAAGCAGCTGGCACGTCCATGACCTAGAAGGTAATTTGGAAGGTATGCGGACCAATCGTCATCGGAAGGTCGACTTCCCCAATAACGGATTTCCTTGACCCATCAAAGGCTTTGACCACTATATCATTAGATTTCATCGGCGTTCCTTTGTAAGATAAACGAGCGAGAGTCGTTTTTGGCATTACCTTTAAGGATGAACCGGTGTCCACTAGCACATTGGACAGAGAGTCTGATTGGCAAATCATAGAGATATGCAAGGCCAGGTTGTGATCTTTTCCCTCTTCTGGAAGTTCTTCATCACTGAAGCTTAAATTGTTGCAAGTTGTTATGTTTCCTACGATTCCACCAAATTGATCTGTAGCCACGTCGTGATCTACATAAGCTTGATCTAGCACTTTCATCAAGGCTTCTCGGTGGGCTTCGGAATTCAGAAGTAGAGATAGTATTGAAATTTTGGAGGGAGTTTGCATCAGTTGATCTACAACTCTGTACTCACTTTTCTTGATTAGCTTCAGAATCTCATCGAAATCTGAGTTGACATTGGTTCCATCGACGGACTAACGCTTATGTTTGATTACCAAGGAATCCCCATGGGATTCTCGGGAGGTGTATTAACTGGATTATGTCCAACAGCGGGAACAACGGGTTGCTTTGGTGGTAACGGGGTGTACACACGTCCACTTCGCATCACTCGTCCGATTTCAGCGATGTTAACAACAACTGAAAGAGTTGGTATGGGTTTTCCTTTCCCATCTTCTATCATAGTTGCACTGTATTGGTAGGGAATTGCTTTGTCAGAGTTGTAAGGAATAAGACCAGGTAAACAAATCACAAAAGGAGATTCTGAAACTTTTGGACCGTTGTACTCGACTTCTACACACTTGGGCTCATTGAAGCAGGGGATAATGACGTTTACTTGGGCAATTTTTGAGTTGATATCTGAGACTAAAAGCTCATGCGGATAATGCCCTACCATATTAACGTCATAATCGTTAATGCTTTCAAGATCCAATATCGCCAATGTTTATTAACCGCTGAATGTCCGCCTTTGGACATCCTCGAAGATCCCGCTGAGCGTATGTAGTTATGTTTAGCGAAGGCGCCCATTGTATCGTATGTATCATGGAGTGTACTAAGATTATCATACTTATGTCAGTGATAAGATATCGATCTGTATTCCTTAGTATCAAGTTCACGGTATATCCACTATGATTGGGAAGTGGATTTGCTTGCACGTTTGGATTTGCATTCCTGAAGGAGAGAAGATTAGTTCTTACTAACCTTTGTACTTCGGCTTTTAGTGTTATGCAGTGCTCGAGATCATGACCCGGTGCTCCTTGATGAAAAGGGCAAGACACGTCTGCTTTGTACCACCATGGTAATTTTTCTGGTACCGGAGGTGGTGACCTTGTTTGCACAAGGTTCCTTTCTATCAACGCAGGATATAATTCCGTGTATGTCATCGGAATTGGATCAAACTGCGAGACCCGAGGTGCACGGTTCTGATTGTTGATTTGTTGAGCCTGTTGTCGAGGCTGTTGAGTTTGCTGGAATTGCGGGGTAATACCCACATTTGGACGTGCATTAACAACTGGTGCTATTGTGGCTACCTGTTGTCGGCGACTGACATTTTTCCTTGGTTTCCCTTGGGATACCATTCCTATGTCATGTTTTTTTGGGAAGTTGACCCTCTTGGTTCCGCTTGAAGACCCTATTTCTCCGTTAGGCGTCCTGTTCGACTTTCTTCTAGTCGCATCCCATGCTTACCATTTCGGTGAAATCTGAGCGATCTGCGTCGTAGTAAAATGGGCCAAGAGTGTTTAGGAAAACCTTGGTCATTTCTTTTTTCTAACGGTGGATTGACTTGGGCAGCAATTTTCCTCCAACGCTGGGCGATTCTTTGAACGCTCTTTTCCTTTTGAGACATGGAGCGGAGCGATCTCGATCTAGAGCCATGTCCAAATTGAATTTGTACTGTTGGACAAAGGCTTCGCCTAGGTCATTGAATGTCTGGATATTTGCACTATCTAGCCCCATGTACCACTTCAATGCGGCACCGGTGAGACTATCTTGAAAATAGTGAATGAGCAATTGGTGATTGTCATTATATGTAGACATCTTCCTAGCGCACATTGTAAGATGACTCGCGGGAATTTCCTTTATACTTTTCAAAGTCAGGGACTTTCAACTTAGCGGGTATCCTTACGCGAGGAACAAGGCACAGATCGTGGGCATTCTTCCCAAACAATTCCTTTCCACGGATTGTTTTGATCTCAAGCTGCATCTTATGGAATTGTTCCTGGAGATTCTCCATTTGGCCACGAGGATTCATGTTGTCGCCTGGGTTATGATAGACTTCTTCGTCCGCAGTAGCGTGAACTACAGAAGTTGAGTTTGTCATGATCGGTTGAGAAACCATCATAGTGACTTGTGGAAAGGTTACTCCGTGCTGCGGAGTAAATGCTGAGTTCTGTAAAGTAGGAACCTCGATCGTGGTTACCTGTACCTCAAAAGTGGGTTGACGAAATCTGATGCCGAAATTGAAAGGCATGCCCATGGATAACCTTCTGGCATACTGAAGAGAGGATTACTGACTGCAACAACTGAAACTGGAGTAGTAGTGATCTATGAAATTGTCGCTTGATTTTGACTGCTTAATGTTGCTTGCTGACTTTGCGTAGTTGCTTACAAACTTACCAAAGAAGTGAGTCTCTCCACCTCTTCCTGAAGTGTTATCACTGTGCTACGAAGCTCAACATTTTCTTTCTCAAAATCTTCCATTGCTTTTCTCCTATTTGCCTGAGTATTATATTTGCGAGTTGGCTATGAACGTAGTCGAGAAACTCTAAGACGCGACAGCTTGACGATCTTTCTCTCTGGAAAAAATTCCAAAAGATAAGATTCTAAACAACAAACTCGAAATGCAAAGTATAATGCATGATTATGAATGTAAAGAGAAAATAATTTCCAAAGAATTTATACTAAAAGAGAAATTTCTAGCAAATATTTGGATGGAAAACACTTATTTTATTAATTGTTGAAAGAAGATTACAACAATTTTTTTGTTTTGAGCATAGCTCTTACAATGATAAAATAAATGATAAAGCTAAAACTAAACTAATTAATCGTCCTCGTCGGATGAAGAACCAAAGGCTTGATGTAGCTTTAACTTCAGGATTTCTTTCCCATAGTGAGCTTTCAGTTCAGCTTTCTCGGATTTAAGCTTGTTGATGACTTTCTTCCACTTGTCAGGAGCAGGATTGCTGGTTGTTATTTCCTCAAGATTTCTTTTTCTTTCTTTGATGTATCTTTTGATCGCATTATTTTTCCGACAAATCTTCTCATCTTTCTCCATGAGTCATTCATCTTGGAAGTAGAGCGTCTTTTCATGATCTTTGACCTGTTTCTTAAGCTTCTCGTTTTCGAGGTCAGTCTTAAAGAACTTGTCTTCCAAATCCTCTTTCTCAAGCCTCATCTTGGCCAAAGCTTCTTGGTATTCTCCCATAGTCTCGACGGAAAAATTGTTGATTTGGAAGCGGTTGAGAACATGGGTTCTTCATAAGCATAAGGCATTCGGAATTCCTTTGCTCTTTTCTTCACCCAAGAAGTGTAGATTTCCATGGCTACACAATTCCTTGCATTACCCTTTTCCTTCCTTCGGATGTGATGCCAAGCTCTTATCATTTTGGCTTTCAAACCTTGGGAATCTTCCCCTTCATGATAGAAGTATCTTTCCACTGTAAAACCAAGGGGTTTACTAGAATTTGCATACCCGAGTTGACGTCTCGCCAAGAATGGGTTGTAGTTGATTCCTCCTTTTGTAACGATGAGAGGTACGTTGGCAAATTCTCCACAGCTTTCAATGATTTCCATCTCATTGTTTGCCAAGGTATACCAATGGATATCGTCCTTTGTAAGAGACATGAGCCTTCGAGACCAATGCCAATCGTTTTTGTTTTCACAGAAGATAGGAGATTTAGGCAAGTGTGAGACAATCCATTTGAAAAACAGAGGCACAAAACACACAATAGTTCCATCTCCTTGACGATTCCTATGATTAATGGAGAAATACGTGTCACCAAGCAAAGTGGGAATGGGATTTCCAATCAGAAAGATCCTTATGGCGTTGATATCAACGAAACTTGGGACGTTGGGAAACAACACTATCATACCCCAATTTTTGACCTAATATACCACCTTACATATGCATCACTGCATCACTAACAGTTCAGAACAGAAGAAATCGGGTGTGGCTTCTACAAGTCAAAATTAGGGTTTGATCAATTTTTTCATCTTTTCAAGAGGTGATCAATTAGAGTTTGAGTTTCCACTCACCTAAATGGATCTATCTTAATCAATCATCAACAGTTGATCTTCAGATATCCAACTTTTTCTCATGATCTATCAAGGATCGACCAATTAGGGTTTTTGTCGAGGATAAGGAATTACTGATTTTCTGATCAATGAATGACTTTTTTGTTTGGAGATTGATCTTCATATCTTCAATACAACATCTTGACCTAATTTCTTGATTCAAAACATCACAGAAGTTCACATTTTCATCACCACTGGATCATCTGATGAAATTTCATCTGCACTGAAAAGTCAAACTTTGACTTTTGGTCAACTTTTTCAAGACAAAACTTTTTCAATCATCAAAATACTTCAAATGATTTATCATGATCATTAAAAATCAAGAAATTTGGAAAAGTCAACAAAAAGTCAAAGTTTTCAACACTTAGAAAATTTTTAAGTGTTAAAAATTTCATGTTTTTTCCTACTTTCATGGCATTTTTTCACATAGTTCCACTTGGAATTAGAAAAACTCAACATGAAAGTTGTAGCCCTTGCTACAAGCTTTCCAAAATGTCCAAGAACTTGCAAAACCATTTTGTCTAGCTACACTTTTGATTTTGAAACATAGAGCTCCAAAAGCCATGATTTTCAAGTTCACACTTCAAAGTTATAAGTCATTTTTTGCAAAATCTCTTTCTAGAAGCCTTGTCACCAATTGGAGATAGGCTAGAGCTGATAAAAATCAGATGAGAGGTAATTATGATGGAGATAAGATCAAGTTAAGTTTTAACCATGGTTAAAAGAATATTCCATTTGCATTTATGGCAAAAATGACTTTCTTGCCCTCTAAGGCAAGTTTCTCAAGTTCAAGCCAATCTTCTCCACTTACCATTCTGATTTCTTGACCTATAAATAGAGGGCATGTTTCCAAATTGAAACTACACCAAAGCTATGCAAGAACAAGCTTTCACTCTCTTTTCTTAAATTTCAAGTTACATAGTTCAAAAGTGAGGATTTTGCACTTTTGCAAATCTTGTGAAAAACTATGAGAAACTTGGTGTCTAACATGTCTTAAACATCAAATACAACTTGTTTGAAGCTTAAAATCAACTTAAAAACAACTGGAAATCAGAATTGCTTTTCAAACTTTCAAACTTGTAAAAAACTGCCTTAACTTTCAAACTGATAATTGGCTCGAGCTAATGTTGATTTTATCATTTGAACATCATCCACATACTTCATATGAGTGATACAAATCATCTTCCTTGAACTGTAACACTTTCCAACATGAATTCGAAGTTTACATCAAGCATATGCAGTTGGACTTGGTCAGAATGATCCAGGTTATTTCAAAGCAAACATAGCACTTCCACACGTTCCATGAGGTCCACGGTGCTATAGCAATCATCAAAGCAACTCAGAACACCTCCTTCGAAGAATCAAAGTCCAGCTTCAAGAGGTAAGAACTCAAACTTTGAACTTCATATTTTTTAACTTCCAGTTCAAAAATGGCTTGGCCGTTTTGTTTCTGCACCCTCACTGATTGATAACCCTCAATCAATTGCTTAATTCCATAGCCATACACGATTTCACTTTGAATTTTCAGAATTAGGGTTCTTCGTGTTTCTGGGAAATTTAATCATCTAAAACTAAAAATAAATGGAATAATCACCATCATGTTCCTGGTTAAATTTCGTTCAAGTTTGATGTTTACATCATTCATTTTCATTGAGAAACGAAGAATCCATGGTTGAATGAAGGATTGAGGAAGAAGAAGATGGAGTTCGCGCGTGTTCTTGTTGATTTTCAAATTTAAAAATTTCGTTTATAATATAATAACATGGAATGGCATAAATGAACCGATGTATTGGCCCACAGTTACCTTGTTTGTTTTTGCCCAATGGTGGTTCGAGTCCCTTGGGACCATTTTGCCAAAAATTTTTGCTTCTCTCTTCACATTTTTTTCCAACTTCAATGCTTTCAAAACCCAATCAAAACTCCTCATTTTGAGGTGATTTTTTGTACACTTGTCATTTAATATGTCTATTTTATGATGATGTCAAAAAATTCAAAAATGTTCTTTTGATTATATCGAGCGAAACGAGACGTTTTAAGTACTTTTCAAGTACTTTTCAAAGACATTCTTTCAAACTTTCAAGCTCGAATCTTTACCAAACTTTGAGGGTATATTCCACCTTTCAAAACACTTTCAAGATCTTTTCATAACTCTTCAACAAACTTACACTTTTTTTTCCATGATCGACCCGATTTGAAGATAAACCGAACTCGTTTTTCCTCGAACTTAATCGATCATGGGCCTCCTCACGTGTAAGTCCCAATTTTTATGTACATAATTATTTTTGTATAATTTTTTTATGTACATACCAATGTTTGCTTGTGCATAATACGATACCTTCAGAATATTCAAGTATAGCAAACTTTCGCTCGCCTATTCGCTTGTTTATACACCATTTCCATTAGTATTAAGAGGAGCATTATTGTGAAACTTTTACACCTGGGCCTCCTTACGGTAAGTCCCAACCCTCCTATGTACATACATATTTCTTGTACATAAATACTATTCATGTACATATTCACTCCTTTGTACACAACCAAACTCTTGTAAATAAACTTTACACACTTGTTTATATTTCCTTCATAAACTCCGTGAATAAACTTCATACACTTGTTTATATAACTGCTTAGTTATAACATAACAACTATTAATTAAGTTCTCACGAGTTAGCCTCCTCTTGGGCTTTGTACAAGATAACTCATTCATCTGAGTTAGCCTCCTCTTAGGCTTCATATAAGAAAACTCATTCATCTGAGTTTAGCCTCCACTTAGGCTTCATATAAGACAACACTCCCCTGCTGAGTCAGCCTCCTCTTTGGCTTCGTTCAAAAGAACTCCTTATTGAGTTTAGCCTTCTCTTGGGCATCAAACAAGAAAGACACCACGAAATCTCTTAACAGCCTCCTATTGGGCTTCCAATACAAAGAATCACCCGCTCTAGGATAGAACCCTGAGAGTATGATTTCCCGGTGAAATCGCTCTTGAAAATCCTAAGAGGATGGTTTCCCTGTGAAACCACTCTTAAAGCCAAAGCCACCATACCCTATAGTTTCCTCTTGAGCTTCATACAGGATGATGACCCTCTCCTCTTGGGCTTACAATACAAGGACCCATGGGCTTCTTAAAGGCATCCCCCTAATCCAATTAATTTCTCCTCGAGATTTAGACATCTATCATCTCTATGGAAGAAGTATCTCATCTATCACATCACATACAATCAAATACTTTTCAAAACTCTTTTTCAAACAAAAACATCTCTTAATCGTAAGTGGTAACGCTTGTACACTCAAGCAAAACACCCAATGCTTACAATTAAAAGATTCAATCATCTTTTTCAAACATCTTTCTAAAACTCGTAAGTGGTAACGCTTGTACACTCAAGCAAAACACCTATAACTTACGATGAAAGATTTCAATCAATCAACCTTTCAAAATGTATGTGATGAAATAGATTAGATACATTTTTCATTAAGATGACATTTGTCTCTGTCTCTTATAACTTCCTTTGCTTCCACTAGCATAAGTGGGAACTACAATTGCTCTTACTTTCTCAACATCCCTTTGAGAATACGTAGGCACAAGGTCTCATCCTTGCCAAGAAAACTTCTTTCTCCCTCAAACCAAACAAACCATAGATCCCTTTAGATCCGAGCTACAAATGCTCGATTCCCATAAGGGATATGTATGCGAAGATCCCAATGATTTATGTAGCACAATAATAACAAAACCTAGGATCCCACATAATCTACCCTTCTTAAAATCCAAAGGAGAAACTTTCCCAATCATAGAAATAGCAATTAAAACACACAAACATATCAAACATATTCATATATAAAGCTATAGATAAATATATATACTTAGGTGCTTTTCCTTTATATAACAAACACCCTTGCCTGTATCTCCCTAATGCGTTACGCCTAGTTTGCGCTAGTCGAATGCATATCATATCAATTGAGGGTATTGCGCTTTCCCCTTTTCATAATCATTTTTCTTGTGTTGGAAATAATAAAGCTTGATGCTCGCGGAATCTTTAGAAACAAATCAAAGAGTAAATCGTTTGAGCAAGAGAATCCGAATCGATTCGATTCTCGCTACTTTTAACGCGAATAAAAATGGCGACTCTAATCGGGAGTACGCTAAACTTTGATTTTCAAAAAACGTGACTCGCTCAAGAGCACCAAGCTTTTTTTGTTTTCAAAAAGAAAAAAAAAAGGGGTTAAGCTTTCATATGTGCATATGTTTGTTTTTCTTTATTGTGTGTTTCGTGATTTCATCTGATGGAAAGAAATCCTAACCCGGATTTAAGAAACATTTTAAGATCTAGGTGGGGGTATAGTCCTATTAACTTGTGGGAAGTTTCATTACTTACTAAGTTAATTTGAGATCCTCTCTCTGGAGGTTGTCTCGGGAGTATTTGTGTTTAGCAAGTATTTGTGAAGACATTTTGCTTTCGAGAGAACTTACGAAGCTGAGTGGCTGTAGAACACATAACCCATCCTGGCCAATTAGGATGTAGTGCAGAAATTATTCAGGCGTAAGCATAGAATAATTGTCATGCGAGACTACGATCAGGCGAGTTTTTCTTGAAAAATATTATTGGACTTCGAGTATTCAACAACCGATAATATTTCAAAGAGAAACGTTGAGCTCAGATATCGAGAACCTGCTTCACGTATAAATAAGCCCTTAGAACTTACCCACGCTTGGTTCTTATCGTTGGCCTTATGCTCGTGACTTCAAACGCTTGAACGTGTGTATAACAACTAACCATGTTTGTAGCATTCATGCATTCATTCAAAAACTTCATTTCTCTTCCCATTTCCAAAGAATTTCGAGATTTTTCTTTGTAAATATTTTAGGTTAGAGTGATGGACGCCGAGGAAGATTCACCAAGAAATACAGCTTTAGGATTTCGATGTAGGAAAGTTAAAAGAGTTAGCATCCTTGGTAGAAGATCCTCGGATTTTAAAACGCTATGGAACTCTTTTAATCGTCCGAACACTAACGTTGATGAAGTACTTCTCAAAACTTTCGCTCGCTTTTACGATCCAGCCTATCATTGCTTCACTTTCCCCGACTATCATTGATGCCTACTTTGAAGAGTACGCACATCCTAGGTATCTCAAGATCGATAAGGTGCCTTTCAATGGTTTGAAGCCATTCTTAAGTCACCAATATTGCAACAATGACTCGCTTAAAGAAATCTTAGATAGACAAAACCTAACTACCAAAGGAAAACTCTTAGGACTAACTTCAAAGTTCCTAATGGAGAAGGCTCTTAAATTCTCCGAAGACGGTAGTATGGTAGCCTTTGAAGCTGTTTTAGCTTTACTCATTTACAGATTGGTGTTGTTTCCCAATGTCCCAAGTTTCGTTGATATCAACGCCATAAGGATCTTTCCGATTGGAAATCCCATTCCCACTTTGCTTGGTGACACGATTTCTTCATTCATCATAGGAATCGCAAGGAGATGGAACTATTGTGTGTTGTACTGCTTTTCAAATGGATTGTCTCACACTTGCCTAAATCTCCTATCTTCCGCGAAACAAAGACGATTGGCATTGGTCTCAAGACTCATGTCTCTTACAAACGATTTATATCCATTGGTATACCTTGGCATAAATGAGATGGAAATCATTGAAAGCTGTGGAGAATTTGCCAACGTACCTCTTATTGGTACGAAAGGAGGAATCAACTACAACCCATTCTTGGCAAGACGTCAACTCGGGTATGCAAACTCTAGTAAACCTCTCAAATTTACAGTGGAGAGCTACTTTTATCATGAGGGGGAAGATTCCCAAGGTTTGAAAGCCAGAATGATCAGAGCTTGGCATCACATCCAAAGGAAGGAGAAGGGTAATGCAAGAAATTGTGTAGCCATGGAAATCTACACTTCTTGGGTGAAGAAAAGAGCGAAGGAATTCTGAATGCCTTATGCTTATGAAGAACCCATGTTTTCAACAGCTTCCAAATCAACAATTTTTCCCGGCCGAGACTATGGGAGAATACCAAGAAGCTTTGGCCAAGATGAGACTTGAGAAAGAGGCTTTGGAAGACAAGTTCTTTAAAACTGATCTCGAAAAGGAAATGCTTAAGAAGCAGGTCAAAGATTATGAAAAGACCCTTTACTTCCAAGATGAATGGCTCATGGAGAAAGATGAGAAGATTTGTCGGAAAGATAATACGATCAAAAGATACATCAAGGAAAGAAAAGAAAGCATGAGGAAATAACAACCAGAATCCCGCCCCGACGAGTGGAAGAAAGTCATCACAAGTCGAAGTCGAGAAAGTCGAACTAAAAGCTCACTATGGGAAAGAAATC
Organism: Vicia sativa; assembly: GCA_021764765.1. Classification (NCBI taxonomy): domain Eukaryota; kingdom Viridiplantae; phylum Streptophyta; class Magnoliopsida; order Fabales; family Fabaceae; genus Vicia; species Vicia sativa. Next base: position 212,456,339 of record CM038793.1, read on the forward strand.
TTGAAGTTTAAGCTACATCAAGCCTTTGGATCTTCATCCGACGAGGACGATTAATTAGTTTAGATTTAGCTTTATCATTTATTTTATCATTGTAAGAGCTATGCTCAAAACAAATAAAATTGTTGTAATCTTCTTCAACAATCAATAAAAATAAGTGTTTTCCATCCAAATGTTTACTAGAAATTCTCTTTAGTATAAATTTTTGAAAATATTTTCTCTTTACATTCATAATCATGCATCATACTTTGCATATCGAGTTTGTTGATTAGAGTCTTATCTTTGGAATTTTTCCGTAAAGAAAGATCGCTGTCGCGTTGCCTAGAGTTTCTCGACCATCGCCCACATCCAACTCGTACATACAATACTGCTCAAAAGAAGGAAAATAATGGAGGGTTTTGAGCTAGAAAATGTTGAGTCAGACAAAGGACAACACTTCAGGAAGAGGTGAGAGACTCACTTTGGTAAGTTCGTTGGAAACTACGCAAAGTCGCAAGCAACATTGAGCAAATAAAATCAAGCGGCAATTTCAGAGCACTACTACTCCAGCTTTCAATTGCAGCCAGAGTCCACTCTTCAAGATGCCGGTTATCTATGGGGCATGCCTTTCAATTTTGGCATCGGATTTCGCCAACCTCTTCTCGTGCAAACAACCACGCTTGAGGTTCCTACTTTACGTAACTCAACATTCACCCAAAGATGGAGTAACCTTTCCGAAGTCACTATGACGGTTTCTCAACCGATCATGACCAACTCGCTCAGAGTTCACGCCATCGCACGAAGAAGTCTATCATAACCAAGCGATAACACGAACCGTGGCCGATGGAGAATCTCCGTGAACAATTCCATAAGATGCAAATGAGATTAAAACAATTCGGAAGGAATTGTTTGGGAAGAATGTCCACGATCTATGCCTAGTTCCTCGCGTAAGGATACTCATAAATTCAAAGTCCCCGACTTTGAAAAGTATAAAGGAAATTCCTACCCGCAGAGTCATCTTACGATGTACGCTTAGGAAAATGTCTACGACAATGACAATCACCAATTTCTAATTCACTATTTCCAAGACAGCCTCACCGTGCCAGATCGAAATGGTACATGGACTAGATAGTGCAAATATCCGCATATTCAATGACCTAGGCGAAGCCTTTGTCCAACAAGAAAATTCAACTTCGACATGGCTCCGATCGATCAACTCCGCCCATGTCTCGAAGGAAAAAGAGACATTCAAAGAATACGCCCAACGTTGAGGGAAATTGCCCAAGTCAACCCAACCGTTAGAGGAGAAGGAAATGACCAAGGTTTTCTTAAATACTCTTGGCCCATTTTTATTTAACGAATGGTCGCCATCGCCCCGGAGATTTCACCGAGATGGTAAGCATGGGAATGCGACTAGAAGAAGGAGTTTGAACAGACGCCTAGTTAAAGAGAGTGGATCTTCCAGTGGAACCAAGAGGGTTGGAACCGGTTTTCCAAAGAAAAAGGAACATGATATAGGAATGGTATCCCGAGGAAACCAAGGAAGAATGTCACCAACAACAGGTAGCTACCATAGCGCCAATTGTTAATACAAGTTCAAATACGTGAATTGTTCGTAGTTCCAAAGAAACTCAATTTCGACAACAAGCTCAATAATACAATAATTAGAACCGTGCACCCCGGGTCTCGCAGTTTGACCCAATTCCGATGACGTACACAGAACAACATCCTGCATTGATAGAAAGGAATCTTGTGCAAACTAGGTTACCACCTCCAGTACCAGAAAAATTACCATGGTTGTACAAAGCAGACGTGTCTTGCCCTTTTCATCAAGGGGCACCGAGTCATGATCTTGAACACTGCATAGCACTGAAAGCCGAGGTACAAAGGTTAGTAAGGTCTAATCTTCTCTCCTTCAGGAACACAAATCCAAACGTGCAAGCAAATCCACTTCACAATCATAGTGGACATACCTTGAATTTGATACTAAGGAATACAGATCGGTATCTTCTCACAGATGTGAATATGATAAGAGAAATTTTGGTACAGCTCCATGATACGTACAGTACAATGGGCGCTTTCACTAAACATGACTACACAAAGATGCGTAATCGCTCAAGGATTTTCGAGGATGTCCAACCGTAAGAGCGCATACTCAACGGTTAATAGACATTGGTGATATATGATCTTCGTAAATGTAAACGACTATGACGTGAATATGGTAGGCATTTTCCGCATAAGCTTTTAGTCTCGTATATCAACTCGAAAATTCTCAAGTAAACGCATTATCCCCTGCTTCAACGCATCAAGTGTGTGGAAGTTGAATATAACGGTCCAAAAGTTCCAGAATCTCCTTTGGTGATCTGTTTACCTGGTCCTGTTCCATACAGTTCTAACAAAGCAATTCCCTATCAATACAATGCAACCATGACAGAAGAGGGGAAGGAGAAACCCATGCCAACTCTTTTAACTGATGTTAATATAATTGAAATAGGACGAGTAACGCGAAGTGGACGAGTACATACTCCGTTGCCACCAAAGCCACTTGTTGTTCCTATTGTTAGGCAAAATCCCGTTAATACACCTCCTGAGAATCCCATGGGGATTTCTGTAGATAATCCAAACATAAATGTTGGTCCGTCTGATAGAACCAACGTCAACTCAGATTTCGATGAGATTTTGAAGCTAATCAAGAAAAGCGAGTACAGAGTTGTGGATCAGCTGATGCAGACTCCTTCCAAAATCTCGATACTATCTTTACTTATGAATTCAAGCCCACCGAGAAGCTTTGATGAAAGTGCCGATTAAGCTTACGAGATCACGACGTGACTACGCATCAATTTGGTGGAATTGTAGGCAACATAACACTTGCAATAATTTAAGCTTCTGATGAAGAACTCCCTGAGGAAGGAAAAGATCACAATTTGGCTCTACATATCTCGATGATTTGCCAATCGACTTTGTCCAATGTATTAGTGGATACCGGTTCATCCTTAAATGTAATGCCAAAAAGACTCTCGCTTATCTTACAAAGGACGCCGATGAAATTCAACGATATAGTGGTAAGAGCCTTTGATGGGTCAAGGAAATTTGTTATGAAGTCGACCTTCCAATGACGATTGGTCCCCATACCTTCAAAATCACTTTCCGTCATGGATGTGCCACCGCTAGCTTGTTTGCTAGAAGACCATGGATACACGAGGCGAGCAGAATATCCACTCTCCACCGTGGTTAAAATTCACAGTAAATGGGAAGCTAGTAACCATCATCGGTGAACAAGCTTTACTAGTAAGCCATTTATCCAGCTTTTCTTTCATCACAGCCAACGACGTTGAAGGGACACGCCCAAGGACTTTCGTTAGAAGATGAATCTACAAGCAAAATCAGATCGTCTATCTCCTCTTACAAAGAAGCAGCTCAGATAGTAAAAGATGGTAATGCTGCAGGTTGGGGACAAGTAATAAAACCTGTCAACAACGAGACAAAGGCTGGGCTCGGATTTGCTCCAGTATTTCCTAAAGACAATCAAAGGGATGAAGCTCTTCGCCCAATCAGAGAAGTATTCCACAGTGGGGGTTTCATAAACCCTGTTCTTCAAGAGGTTAACGTTCTTACCGATGAAGGTGATGAAGACGATCTCTCTGGATCTGAAGAGTGGAGCACTTATCTTACCAACTCTGAATATGTGTCTCAGGAAGAATCATACGCGCCTTTCTATCCTCCAACTGACCAATTCAAAGGCATGTCTCTACGAAACAATAAGAATGAAAATTCACCTATCCCTTCTGAAGTTTGGGATACCTTGGGAGAACCAAGTGGAAAGTTTGACTATATGGTGAAATACACTGCACCTGAAAGCTCAAAGATCAGAATTGAAGACATCCAACCAACTAGATGGGATGATCCTTTTGAGTATCCGAGTCAACCAAAAGAGTTGTACATATCTTCGCAATCTCATCATCAGATTGAGGTTCCAAATAAAGATCTATGCTTTAATGCACCTGTGGAGCTTGTTAAAACAGATCTTAACTATCACTACATCAACGTGATTATGAAGATCAGGGATACGATTCTAGAAACGAATTGAAAGCTGCGCATAATGAGTCTCTTCACTTAAGATTGGAAAGAACATCCCTAATTCAACACGAATGCCAATGGAAAGTACATATGCCATGTTCCATGCTCCTCGATCTGTCCATCAAGCAGAAGAAGATCGATTCAGCAGCACAAAAGGCAAGGTCAAACATCCAGAGTCTTCAAGGCCTGTTCGACCAACGACCAAAGTCTATTCAAGAACTAAGCCAAGTGGAAAACTACCAGAGTATCTTGACATGCAAGGAGTTCGCTACTATTGAAGCCTGTTGAAGTTCGACTAATGTTCATAGTTCTAAGTAGTTTATTTTGCTTTTGTTTTGAACTCCTCGCCGGCGAAGAGATGTTTTATAGGGTTTAGTTTAAATAATTACTTTGTCTTGCCCAAGACAAAAGAGTTTGTATTTTAGGGCCCTGCTTCATATGGTGAATCATAAATAAAAGCGTCTTGATTCCACATGTTATGTTTATTTTTCATTTTTACCCTTTTCTTGGAAATGATAATCCTAAAAACACAATAAAATCTTCAAAAAATATAATCAGATCCACTTTCACATTAACTTTTCTAAAAAATGAAAAAGAGTTAATTAATCAAACATAAATCAAATATGCAGATTAGCGATGGACAAATCCATTGAACGCAATAACTCTATGCTCTCTCCCAACTTTGAAATCCCAAGGAAGTCGCCGAGGAAGAAGTCAAGAAGAGACCCCGGATGAGATTTCTCGACTGCTTAAGCATTAGGAAAGAATCATTCAGCCTCACAAAGAGCCTTTGGAAACAATCAACTTAGGTTCTGAGGAAGACAAAAAGAAGTGAACGTCGGAGCTCTACTCGACAGCAACGTTAAGGGCAAACTGATAGATCTTCTCAAAGAATATGTTGATGTATTTGCTTGGTCCTACCAAGACATGCCGGGTTTAGATACCAGTATCGTGGAGCATCATTTGCCATTAAAACCGGAGTGTCCGCCAGTAAAACAAAGACTGAGAAGAGTTCACCCAGGAATGGCCGACAAGATCAAAAAGGAAGTTCAAAAGCAGCTCGACGCAGGTTTCCTCGTCACCTCTGAATATCCTCAATGGCTAGCCAACATAGTGCCTGTCTCCAAGAAAGACGGAAAAGTCGAATGTGCGCTGACCGGATTTGAACAAAGCTAGTCCAAAGACGATTTCCCACCACATATCGACATGCTAGTGGATAGTACCGCAAAGTTCAACATCTTTTCCTTCAAGGACTTCTCCGTTACAATCGATCGTAATGGCCCCAAGACATGGAAAAGACATCCTTCATCACGCCATGGGGCACATTTTGCTACAAAGTAATGCCGCTTGATTAAAGAATGTCAAGCAACTTACCAAAGGGCGATGGCTACTCTCTTCATGACATGATGCATAAAGAGATGAAGTCACGTGACGACATGATAGCAAAGTCTGACATCAAGAAGAGCATATAAAATATCTCTTAAAGTTATTTCAATGACTAAGGAAATTTCACTACCAATCCTAACAAATGCACCTTTGGGGTAAGATCCGAAAACTCCTAGGTTTCATTGTCACCAAAGAGGTATTGAAGTTGATCCCGACAAAGTCAAGGTTATTCAAGAAATGCCTACGCCATATACGTAAAAGCAAGAGGATTTCTTGGACGGTTGAATTACATCTCCAAATTTATCTCTCAAATGATCACACTGTGGGCCAATATTCAAACTTCTCCGCAAAAATCAAGAGGTGTGGTGAAGATTGCCAAAACGCTTGACAAGATTGGGAATACCGCCGTAACCACCAATACCGATTCCTCCAAAAGGAAGACCATTAATCATGTACCTTACCATGCTAGAAGATTCCATGGGTCGTGGTTGGACAAAGCAGGATGAAACCGGTAAGAAAGAGTATGCCATCTACTACTTGAGTAAAACGCTCACAGATCACAAACTCATACTCCATGCTCGAGAAAACATATTGTGCTTTGGTATGGGCTTCAAACGCTCCGCCAAGACATGATCAATCACACGACTTGGTTAATCTCCAAAATGGATCCAATGGCACGCCTTTGAAAAGCCCGCCTTAAGGAAGAATTGCTCGATGGCGTATGCTATTATCTAAATATGACATCCAAGACCGTGCTTAAAAAGCGGTCAAAGGAAGCATTCTCGCCGATCACTTGGCTTATCAACCAATCAACAATACCAATCTCTTAAGTTTGACTTCCGACGAGGATGTTATGTACTTAAAGATGAAAGATTGTGACTAAACGTTACTCAAGAAGGTCCCGATCCGTAATCTAGATGGGGCTTAATTTTTGATGGAGCAGTAACGTTTTGGCAATGGAATGGGGCAACATCATCACTCCCGAGGGTTCTCATATCCCGCTTTCCGCCAGATTGCTATTTGATTGCACCAACAACATCGCAGAATATGAAGCTTGTATCACGGGTATCAAGAAGCCATCGAGTCGAGGATCAAGATCCTTGACATATATGGAGATTCTGCCTTGTGATCAATCAAATCAAAGACAAGTATGAAACTCATCACCTTGGTTTGATTCCCTACGAGATTATGCAAGACGTTTGTTGACTTTCTTCAACAAAGTGGAACCGCATCATATCCTCGAGATCGAATCGAATGGCGACGCTTGGCTACTTTATCTTCCATGTTCAAAGTCAACAATTGGAATGATATGCCTAAAATTGATCGACGCCTTGATGACCGCATATGTGTTTACAATCAAGGCTTCGATGATAAACCGTGGTTCCACGACATCAAACGCTTCTTCAAACTCAAGAGTACCCACTGGCATCGCACAAAGATAGGAAAACTCTAAGGAAGCTTTTAGAAAGTTCTTCCCGAATGAAGATGTGCTATATAAAAGAAACTTCGACATGGTCCCGCCGATGCCGATGCATATGAAGCGGACACAATAATCCATGAAGTTCATGAACGGTCCTTTGGAACCCATTCAAATGGGCTTGCAATGTCCGTAAAGATCTTAAGAGCAGGATACTATTGATAACAATGGAATCCGATTGTCAAACACGTTAAGAGGTGTCACAAGTGCCGATCTACGCAGATAAGATCCACGTGCCACCAACTCTACTCAACGCTCTTCTCCGTGGTCTTCTCCATGGGGCATCGACATGATTGGGATGATCGAATCCAAAAGCGCCCAACGGACATCACTTCATTTTAGTGGCTATTGATTACTTCACCAAATGGGTCGGCAAGATTCACGCCAACGCTACAAGACAAGTGGTTGTGAGGTTCATCAAGAACAACCTCATTTGCCGATATGGAGTTCCAAGTAAGATCATTATGCATAATGGACCGAACTTGAACAACAAAATGATGAAAGAACTGTGTGAGGAATTCAAGATCGAGCATCACAACTCATCTCCTTACCGACCAAAGATGAACGGCCCTGTTGAAGCCGCCAACAAGAACATCAAAAAGATCGTCCAAAAGATGGTTATCACCTACAAAGATTGGCACGAAATGCTGCCATTTGCTCCGCATGGGTATTGTACTTCAGTACGCACTTCAACAGGGGCAACTCCTTTTTCTCTAGTATACGGCATGGAAGCAGTGCTCCCCGTAGAAGTTGAAATTCCATCAATGAGAGTTCTCATGGAAACTAAGTTATCTGAGGCCGAATGGTGTCAAAGCATATACGACCATGAACTTAATCAAGAAAAGCGCTTGACCGCCGTGTCATGGACAAATATATCAAAGAAGGATGAAGAAAGTTTTCGACAAAAGGTCCGACCTCGTGAATTCCAAGAGGCGACTTGTGCTTAAAAAGACTCGCTTTTTCAACCGATTCTAGGGCAAATGGACTCCTAATTACGAAGGACCATACATCACAAAGAAGCTTTTCTAGCGGTGCTATGACCTCACAACCATGGACGGTGATGAACTCCCGCATCCCGTGAATGCTGATGCACAAAAATACTTTGTCTAAAAACAAAAGAGCACTCGCTAAGTCGAAACCCGAAAAGGGCGGCTTAGGCAAAATGAGCGCCTCGTGGACCAAAACTCAAAAGGCGGTCCAAGCAAAAATTAGAGACAATAAATGTAAATTATCCCGGTAGATTGAAAACTTGAAAAGGCAATCTAGGCAAAATTAAGGATAAAATGACAAAGTAATCAGATCATCTGCATTTGCTAATCAAGAATCTTCCATCAATGGATCTTCAATCAAATTTTCTAAAGCAACAAGCCCATTGGAATTCAAAGTTGTCGTGATAATAGTGGTTATTGCTTTCAATGTAGCCTTTTCCCAATAAATTATCATTTCCAACTCTTGTAATAGCTCATGGAATCACGCTTTGGTCGATTACCATTCCATCAATAAAATTTGAGCCTTGTGCCCATTTGTTTGCAATTCTTGCTTTATTCTGTTCTGAAAAATAACGCTTTTTATTGTAAAAATCACTTTTGAAAAAAGTTTAAAATGAATTTTTACTTCAAAATTTTGAAATAAAAGCGAAATTTTCCTTTGAACTATGAACACAGAAGAATTTCAATGCTTTTTCCACGAGTGAACTGAAAGATAGAACAATCGCATGTAAGTCTTCTTCTTCTCAAAAGAGATCATCAAAGGACGGTATTCTTATCCAAAAAAAGAATTCCCAACAAAGTTGCCAATGAAATGCCTTTTTCAGAAAAGTTTAAAGCATGCAACCGTATTCATCATCGCGAACGCCTACACCATGGTGCAGATTTTGTCGAGTATTTGTTTGAACTGTGCCGTAGTCCTCTTCCAAAATACCCCTTTTGTTATCTTGTCAAGTATCACAAGATGCATATGACATTCATGACATTCATCATTCATACATAATAGCATCATTAATGCATTCTCGCATTTCTCAAAGTTTGCTTCAACATCACTTATTTAGGTTGCATTTATTCCGAAAACAAGTGTGGATGTGTCATCTCCAATGATTATCCCTAAGCTAATAAATACGCTTGTTCTCTACCATGTTCCCAAATGAGATCATTCCTTATTGGGAACGGAGTCTTAATTGATCGCTTTTCCAGCTCATTCCTCGGATAACCTCGCCTCTAACCAACTCATGTTTAGATTTCACGTAAAAATCTACCGCAAACAATAAGCAATAGCCTCCTTCGAGCTGCTTATTTCTTTTCATCTTGAAGCTTGTCATAAAAGATTGTTCTTCTCAGAAGTTCAAATCATGACAGTTTAGAAATCCCCACAGTTGTCTTTCTGTCTAAAGAAAACCTGTGCCTTTTCAATCAAAATGCCCGCATCTTCTCAAAAGAGAGAGATCCCCGGCAAGATTGTAGCTGTGAAAACAGAAACTCGTTTGAGATCTGCTTCCATCATTGACTGTTATTCACAAGGCTGAATACTTAGTAATTTTCTCAAGAATTACCTTGTTATAGTTATCACTTCGCTGGTAATTGGTAATATCTTCAGAATTTGTTACCATAAACTATCACAAGGATGATAATTGGTAATATCATTTTCACTTACCTTAAACATTGTCACAAGGCTGACAGAAGGTAATTTTCTCGTTTCCCGAAACGAAACAGATTTTCACATGCATTGTGAATCTTTTTTTCCCAATAAAACAAATTGCTTGTTTCAACAAATGTGATTCTCCTTCTCGAGATAGATTGAGTCATCCTCACAACCCTTCCCCATTATATCAATCTTTGATATCTCTTGGGTAAACTTTTGCAATCATTTTTGCATCATCCGATTTTGGTATCTTAGGTCCAAAATTTGATCGATATTTAAGTCTCTTCACACTCTATCGAGACGAAGATATTCATCTTCGTATCTCAAGTTAAAGAAACTTAAATAGGGCATCCGTCATACCCCAATTTTTGACCTAATATACCACCTTACATATGCATCACTACATCACTAAGCTCGTAATGTAAGAAATCTGTGTGGCTTCTACAAGTCAAAATTAGGGTTTCATCAATTTTTTCATCTGTTCAAGAGGTGATCAATTAGAGTTTGAGTTTCCACTCACCTAAATAGATCTATCTTAATCAATCATCAACAGTTGATCTTCGATATCCAACTTTTCTCATGATCTATCAAGGATCACCAATTAGGGTTTTTGTCGAGGATAAGGAATTACTGATTTTCTGATCAATGAATGACTTTTTTGTTTGGAGATTGATCTTCATATCTTCAATACAACATCTTGACCTAATTTCTTGATTCAAAATATCATAGAAGTTCACATTTTTCATCACCACTGGATCATCATCGATGAAATTTCATCCGACCGAAAGTCAAACTTTGACCTTGGTCAACTTTTTCAAGACAAAACTTTTCAATCATCAAAATACTTCAAATGATTCATCATGATCATAAAAATCAAGAAATTTGAAAAGTCAATAAAAGTCAAAATTTTCAACACTTAGAAAATTTTTATGTGATGTGATAGATGAGAAACTTCTTCCATAGAGATGATAGATGTCTAAATCTCGAGGAGAAATTGATTGGATTAGGGGATGCCTTTAAGAAGCCCATGGGTCCTTGTATTGTAAGCCCAAGAGAAGGCATTCCGAGGGTCATCGAGGGTCCTTGTATGAAGCTCAAGAGGAAGCTATAGGGTATGGTTGGCTTTGGCTTTAAGAGTGGTTTCACTGAAACCATCCTCTTAGGATTCAAGAGTGATTTCAGGAAATCATCCTCTTAGGGTTCTATCCTAGCTGGTGATTCTTTGTATTGAAGCCCAATAGAGGTCATAAGAGATTTCCGGTCTCTTTCTTGTTTGATGCCCACGAGAAGGCTAAACTCAATGAGGAGTTCTTTTGAACGAAGCCCAAGAGGAGGCTAAACTCAGCAGGGGAGTGTTGTCTTATATGAAGCCTAAGCGGAGGCTAAACTCAGTAAATGACTTTTCTTATATGAAGCTTAAGAGGAGGCTAAACTCAGAAATGAGTTTTCTTATATGAAGCCTAAGAGGAGGCTAAAATCGATGAATGAGTTTTCTTATACGGCCAAGAGGAGGCTAAAAGGAACGTTAGTTGTTAGACTAGTTGTTATGTTATAATTGAATGCTTATATAAACAAGTGTATGATACGTGTTCACAAGAGTTTATGAAGGAAATATAAACAAGTGTATAAAACGAGCTGCTCAAAGCAAGTGTAACTTGATTATTTGTAAGTTTGAAGGTGTACAAGGGAATGAATATGTACACGAAGGGTGTTTATGTACAAGGAAATGAATATGTACATAGGAGGGTTGGGACTTACACCGTAAGGGAGGCCCATTGGTTTTAAGAGAAGTTTCACCGAGAATAATTCTCTCGATCCCAATGGAATCGTGTATAAAAGTTTAATGAAAACAAACGAACGAAGTTTGTTATACGTGAATATTTACAAAGATGTTTGTATTATGTACAAGGAAAATTAATATGTACATAAAAGAATTGGGACTTACACCGTGAGGGAGGCCCATGATCAATTAAGAAATTCGAGGAAAAAACTGATTCGGTTTTATCTTCAAATCGGATCGATCATGGAAAAAAAGGTGTGTAAGTTTGATGAATAGTTTTGAAAAGGTTTTGAAAATGATTTTGAAAAGTGAAGTATATTCACAAGAAGTTTTGAAAAGATTTGAGTTTGAAAGTTTGAAAAGAACATCTTTGAAAAGTATTAAGAATACTTAAAATGTCTTGTTTTCGACTTAATGAAAATATAATCAAAAGAGAATATTTTTGGATTTTTTTGACATAATCATAAAATAGGTATTAAATGACAAGTGTGCAAAAAATCATCTCAAAATGAGAAGTTTTGATTGGTTTTTGAAAGTGTTGAAGTTTGATAGAAAAAGTGAAGAAAACAAGTGGTAAAAATTTGTTTTGGTCTTCAGGAGGCATGAACTCATGACCTTTTGTTTTGAATTGAAAAGTTTTACCATCGAGCCAAGTGCTTGTCTTGTTATTTACACGCTTCCAATTAATTATATTTAAAAACAAGTCGTTGAAATGTTAAAATATATGTGGAATGTGAAAAATGACAAATGGTCTCGGGGATTCACCGGACCATAGGCAAGGCAAAGGAGACATGAAAAGCGGTCGCAAATCACCGGTAATACATCCGCTCATATATCTCATTCCATGTTATTATATTATAAAACAACTATTTGAATTTCTGAAAACAAGAAAACGATGCAATGTTCTTCCTCTTCATCCAATCTTCATTCAATCATAGATTATTCGCTTCTTGATGAAATTGAATGATGTAAACATCAAACTTGCTCGCTTTAAACCCGTGAACATGATGGTGATGATTAATTTCATTTATTTTTAGTTTAAGAGGATTAATTCGAACATGACCAGATGAACCCTAATTCTAAGAATCAACATGAAATCGTATGGCTATGGATTTAAGCAATTGATCGAGGGTTAATGATCGTTGATGGTGCGAAATAAGATGGCCAAGCCATTTTTGAACCGAAGTTAGAAATTAAAAGTTCAAAGTATGAGTAGCTTACCTCTTCGAATCGAAATCGAAATCCCTTTTAGAGGGTTTCCATTGTTGTTTAATGATCACTATAGCACCACCGAACCTTATGGAAGGTGTTTGATCACTATGCTTGCTTTGAAATGGTCTGAACTCTCTACCCAAGTCCAACCGTAGATTGCTTGATGTGAACTTTGAATTTGAGGTTAGAGATGTTACAGGTGTGGATGATGATTTGAATCACTCATGTGAAGTGTATGGATGATGTTTGAATGATAAAACACAGCTAGCACGAGCAAATTAGAAGTTTGGATGTTAAGGCATATTTTACAAGCTTTGAAATTTTGAACAAAGATTCTGAGTTTGTGTGTTGTTTTTAAGTTTTAGACAAGTTCTATTTAGTGTTTAGAACATGTTAGACACCTAATTTCTTTCAGATTTTGCAAGATTAGCAAATTGCAAAAATCCTCACTTTGAACTATGAAACTTGAAACTTAAGCAAGAAAGAAGGAAAGCTTAATTTGATAGCTTTGGTGTAGTTTGAAAATGAGGAAATGACCTCTATTTATAGGCCAAGGTTTCTGAATGATTTGGCAAAGATATCTTGAAGGAAACTTGCAACTTGGTTAAGAGGTATAATGGAATCTTTGCATTTAATGCAAAAGTTACTTTCTTTAACCATGGTTAAGTTTTCTTCTTTGATTCAATCCACTTCTAAATCATTCAAACTGATATTTATCAGCCATAAGTTGCCTCTAAGTGATGACAAGGCTTCTAGAAGGCGAAAATGCAAAAATGACTTATAATTTTGAGACATGTACTTGAAATTCCATGGTTTTGGAGCTCTATGTTTCAAAATCAAAAGTATAGCTAGAAAATGGTTTTTCAAGTTCTTGACATTTTGGAAAGCTTGTAATAAGGGCTACAACTTTCATGTTTTGAGCTTTTTCTGATTCCAAAAGGATCTATGTGAAAATGGCCATGAAAGTAGGAAAACCATGTTTTTAACACTTGAAATTTTTCTAAGTGTTAGAAATTTTCAATTTGACTTTTTGTTGACTTTTCAAATTTCTTGATTTTTATGATCATGATGGATCATTTGAAATGTTTTGATGATTGAAAAAGTTTGTTCTTGAAAAGTTGACCAAAAGTCAAAGTTTGACTTTTCCGAGCAGATGAATTTTTATCGATTTATCTGTAATTTGTCCGATGAAGAAACATGGACTTTGTGATGTTTTGAATCATGAAATTAGGTCAAGATGTTGCATTGAAGACGTTAAGATCAATCTCAAGCAAATAGATCATTCATTGATCGAAATCAATGATTCACTATCCTCGATAAAACCCTAATTGGTCGATTCATGATAGATCATGAGAAAAATTGGGAATCTACGATCAAATGTTGATGATTGATTTAAGATAGATCATCTGAGGTGAGTGGAAACTCAAACCCTAATTGATCATATCTTGAACAGATGAAATTTTGGGGAGACCCTGATTCTGACTTCTAGAAGCCACACACGATCTATTCTATTCTGAAACTGTTAGTGATGCATATATGGTGGTATATTAGGTCAAAAATTGGGGTATGACAAGATCCACTTCTACTTTCTATCTAATGGGTGTGTTATATCTATCTATCACTTAATCGCTACAATGCATGTGAAAGAAAGAAAATAAAGAAAACATAGGGAAAATAAGGAAGTATTTACAAAGTTTTCTCGATCGAGCCCCGTGACAATATGCCTACATATTCCCTCATGCAATGGGAAAGTCAAAACGCCGTAGTTCGACTAACATGTTTTGGTGGGTTTCAATTTATTTTTATGGGAAGTTCGATTCCGCATCCTCACAATTGCAACTCGTGCTTGGCGTTGCAGCTTATAGAATTCTTATGCTCGGCCGCTCGCACACTTAGAGATTCGCTTGGATTTGAAAGGGAACACCCTTTTTGAAAAGGTTTTAAACACGAAAAAGAGCCAAGAAAAAAGTTTGAAGTGAGGTTGGTCGGTTTTACCTTTGAAAAGGAGTCTTGAACCATTAGGTGTTTTGATTTTCAAAAGAAAAGAAAAGAAGTTTTAGTTTTATTACATGCAAGGATGCAAAAGAAACAAGAAAATGTGCAAAGGGAGACTAACTAGTTTTACCCTAATGTTATCATGCAAAGTTGGACCTAAGGTTGGGGATGAAGATCTCTATCTATGTTGACATGAAAAGGATGAAGATCCTAATGTCTAGGCTTGAGAGCTATCCTAGTTGAGCGCCCTAAGGAAACCGTCCTAAGATTTGTCTTGGTTGAACAAACCAAGGTGCAAGGAGAAGCGCGTGCTTTGTAGAAGCACAAATAATGCAATGCACCAACAAATTATTTACACATGCGGGAAGATGAAAGAAGTCCCATACCGCGAAGGTAACGGTATACCGAGTGAACCAGAGCCGACTTTCAAGGAAAACCATAGCCATGAATGGAAATAATTATGTTCACCAAGAGTTTCCTCTAGGAGAAAGGTATCACAACATGATATGAATTATCAAGGTGAGGAGCATGAGAGCGAGTGTCAATGCAATGAATGCGAACCCCATGACAAAGCGTGGAGAGTCAAAATATGTAATTTTGCCACTTTTATTATTGACTCGATAAAAGAAGCTTCACGATTCGCTGAGCTGTCGACACTGCATCGAATCGCGTGAAGGTTGATTGCAAACCCTTTCCGCGCGCCCATCATATCATATATATCATCAAGATCAAAGCCGGACTTTTCTTGGTGGTGCCACACGGGTTGGCTAACCACTCATGACCCACGCAAGCACAAAAATAAACACACAATGCAAGTTACCTCCCTATGCACGGAAGTGAATTTTAAACAAACCACACAAAATTGCCACAAACGGGTCTTTAAATAAACCAGAGGGGTTCCTGAACATGCATCTCTATTCCTACTTCTCATGGCAAAAGAAAGCGGTAAAACCCTACTTCTCATGCTCTCTAGAAAAGCGGTAATAGAATACGGTAAGAAGGTATAGAAATACCAAACGAATGACAATCTGTAAGCAAAAGAAAGCTAGAAATACTCTGGAAAACTTCAAGTACTATTGACAAGCAATAAAGAAATCCAGTGAGTAATGCGCGGAGGCATCAAAGCATGATCGGAATGTGTGTTCGTACGCATCCGAAGCAAAAGAAACCCGTAAGAGATTGTTATCCAGATAATACAGACAATGGATGCGCATATCATATGCACAATCAGAATGAGCGTTCGCACACATCTGAGCTAAACCAATAAGCCCGCGATAAGGTGAAAACCAAGGAAAGCAGACAAATGGTATGCATACAGTATGCGGTATCGGAACGGGCGTTTTTACACATTCAAAACAATCCCATAACCTGCAAGACATCACAATCGAGACAATGCAAACAAGAGAGTGTGCATTCGTACGCAAGTAGGTATCAGAATATACATTTGTACACATCTAACGCAAATAAACCTGTAAGAAAGGTGAAAACCAAACAAGCAGACAAAGAATACGCATTCATATGCAAATAGGTATCATAATGTGCAGTCGTACACATCTGACGCATATAAACCTGCAAGAAAGGTGAAGACCAAACAAGAAGAAAAAGAGTATGCATTCGCACGCAAATAGGATCGAAATGTGAATTCGTACACATTCAAATCAAACGATAAACCTGCAAGAAAGGTGAAAACTAAACAAGAAGACAGAGTAACGCTATCACGAATAAGATCGAATGTGCATTCGCATACATTCAGATCAAACGATAAACCTGCAAAAAAGGTGAAAACCAAACAAGCAGACAAAGAGAGCACACGCATGTGTGCAAGATCAAGATATGTGTCATAACACATCCAAATCTCAGAATAATGCTCAAAGTACCTCACACATAAAATAAAGTGTCAGAAATAACAAAGCAAGGTCTTTAACAGAAGCACCAAACTCAAAAGCGATTATTCACATGATAATACACTAGTATAAGCGTACAAGAAGTGAAATACAATCTCAAAAATCAGCTTGGGAAAGCGCTTATTCGAAATCAGAGCAAAACGTCAACTTCTGAATCGATTACAAATCGCATGGTGACTTGTAAACACATCAACGAATTAAAAATATGATCGGTTTTAATTAATTCTGAGTGGAAGCAACATTTTTGGACCTTAAAGGAACGGGGGAGCGAGGGAGTTTTAGGCATGTTGCACTTGAAATTTGGTGTCGAAACCATCAAAATGGTTTTAAAACATGCCAAAACATTGGGAACAAGTATGGTTACCTTGGACCTTGAGAAAAATGAGGTTCATGCACAAAATGCATGAAAAGGCTTATGGGAAGTTAAATTCATGTGTCGATTTAATCTTCAATTCTCATTTTTTTTGATTTTGAAATGAGAGAGAAGTAGATATTAAATCCATACATGAAGATACAATTCAAAGCAAATTAAATTTGCAAACAATATGCAAGAAAATCACAAGTTCGAATTAACAAGAATGCATGAAAATGCACATTTATTCATGTATTTAAGGCATTTTTCATGAATGAAATGCTACATGAATGACATACAATATGCAAGTGAATGATCAATCGACCTATGCCACGTCTAATCATAATGCAAGGTATGAATTAAGATAAAAAAGAATCAAGAATTCACATGTTATAATGCAACAAGTAGAACAATCAAGAATGCATCAAACAACACATGAAAGTGTGCATGAAGTTAGGCCTCGACACACCTTATCGTTCATGAAATCAAGATTTAACACGTGGATTTGACTCAATTAATCAAAACAAATGCATTCTAATGCATGAACATGAGAATTACAATGAAAATGAAAGCCTAAGATGCCTTATGTAAAATGAAAATGCCTCATGAGAGCTTAATGTACAAAAAGCTACATCTCGACACAATTAAGTTTTCAAATCAAGCCTTAATTCACATGAATTCAACTCAAAATATTCGATACAAATGCAATCTAATGCATGAGCATAAAATTTATGATGCAAATGATCAATTCAAGTAGTTTATGTATAATAAAAAAGACTACATGCAAGTGTATGTATGCTATATGTACAAAATTCCTTCACATCGACACAATAACGTTCCAAAATCAAGCTCAATTCAATCAATTTTCAAGCAACAAATCAAGAATCGGATGCAACAAATCTGTTGGTTCTATTGATTGGCAGCAATTTTGGTAAAACATTCTTCTAAGAAACGTCTTGAAGTTTAATGAAGTAGCAGATGTCACAAATATATCGACATGTGTAATCGACTTAAGTGTAGAATTTTTAGAAAGTCAGTTTGTTATCAATTGTGTGCTTCGATTAAGGAAGCTGGAAAAACGTCCTCAGAAATTGTTTTGGAGATTTATTATCCTAGTTTCATGGAGAGAAGACAAGATGCATGAAGACTTGTGAGTCAAGCAACCGTAGTTGCTTTCACTCTATTTAAAGGGCTGCAATCCTACTTTTGCAGTTGGCCCTTCCAATTTTAGTGATTCTAAATTTTAATTTCATTGTGCTTTGTTTTGGTTTTAAGTTGTCAATTGTGAGCCTCTTGTAAGTTACTTGAGAAGGACGTTTAGGTTGCTAGTTTTCAATCACCAAAAGCTTTGAAGCAAGCGTGATTGTGTGTCTTTGAAGAGTATCTTCAATATTTATTAGTTTTTAGTATCACGGGTAGTGGTACTAGGAGGAGGAGGATTCTCATATCTAAATGTAGTATCTTAGGTAGAAGGATCACCGGTAGTTTGATTAAGTGAGGAGGTAAACGAGTAAGGTTTAAACCGAATTAATACTACTAATAGTGAACTTTATCCTCGGCTTCGAAGCCCCTACGAGGTTATCAGAGCCGAACGGGTTATCAATTCTCCGTGTCCTTATTGTTTTCAGACTGAACTCGGCTGAAAGTGTTTATGTCCATAGCAAATTTAAGTTTCGTGACATTAAATTCGACATCTTATATCCGATACTAGAATTTGAATTGGTATCGAGCACCCATCTTGCTCTCTGCTCTAGGTGAGATCTAGGGAAGACACTTTTGGTAAGATGGAGAAGGAGGCAGATTCCTTTGTAGACCACCCATTATGGATGGTTCTAACTATGATCTATGGAAGCCTCGTATGGAAGATTTTATAAGGTCCTTGGGTAACAAGGCTTGAAGGATATTTTGAAAGGAAGGACTCATCCGTGATTATTAGAGCCGATAACCAACCCATCGTGAGTCAAACTCAAGAAAATTGGTCAAAAGATGATGATGAACTGCTTTTGCAAATTCAAAGGCCTTGAATGCTATATGTGGTGCAATGACGTAAAATCTTTAGACTAATCAATACATGAAGTGGCCGATATGCTTGGGTAATTTTAGAATAACTCATAAAGGTACCTCCAAAGTAAAGATGTCAAGACTTCAACTACTCACTACCAAATTTGAAAACTTAAGAATGAAGGAAGAAGAAAGAGTTCAAGAGTTTCACATGAATGTTCTTGAGATTACTAACGATTCAAAGGCCTTGGGAGAGAAGATACCGTAAGAAAAGTTGGTAAGAAAGATTCTCGATCTCTTCCTAAGAGATTTGACATAAAGGTTACAACGATCAAGAGGCTCAAGAAATCAACAACATGAAAGTTGATGAATTAATTGGTTCACCTGCACTTTTGAAGTTGGTATGAATGAAAATTTAGACAAAATTTCTAAGAGTATAGCCTTCAAGACCAACATCAAGAAGTCGAGGAATTTGACTTGACATCAAGAAGGACTTTCTAACACCATTGTCTTCTTGGAAGACAACTCAACAAGGTGCTAAAATAATGGAAGAAGACTCAAGACCAAATGTTAGGAACATCTCACATGACATCGAAGGTCAGAGATTATGGCGTAAGAACTAGATCGAAAACAAAGTCAACCAAGACAAAGAATCAAAGTGTCAATGTCATGGAAGGATCCGTCATCATCATAGCCGAATGTCCTACATATATAAAGAGAAAAAGGACTAGAAGTAACATGGTCCGACAAAGACTCTGAAGTTGAAGAATATTCATCCAAGGAAGTCATCGCCTAACTGGATCTACAGATCAAATGGAGGTTATGACGAAATGCATAAAGAACGAGGATCAAAAGAAAATGGTAGCTCAACTAGAAGCGTAAAATAAGAAGAACTTAAATACCATTTCAAAACTGGAGGAAGAAGTAAATCATATCAAGTCTGATCTAACAAGCCTAACCAAATCTGTCAGAATGCTGAATAACGGGTCAAATGTATTGGATAACTTATTGATGACTGGAAGAGATGCAAAGGAAGTGAGTGGTCTGGGATATAATAAAACAACCAATAAGAGACACCATTCGAACATGAATAACCTTCAGTATAAACCTCAAATGTTGACACACTTGTCTCAACATCTTGAAAGAAGAAATTTAGGACACTCCAAAAGAAGACACAAACATTGAGATGTTACCACTACAGCGATTCACCATATAAAGTTATTCTCGTACAAGCCATGGATATCCAAAATCGACTCTCAACCTAATCAAACAAACTAGGATGGGAGAAATAAGAAATAGTGGATTCCCAAAGTTGCAACTAATTGTCTCATAGCTCATACATCTCTTAGAGAATCCGCCAAAGAAGACCGGCACTCGATGTTGGATGTTCAAGACACATGACCGGAGCTAAAACATACTAGTGGACATCGATCACACACCACTAGCTATGTGACATTTGAGATGGACCTAACAGAGAAATCAAAGGTGTTGGAAAACTAAATTGTCCAAGAGTCCCAACCGAGAATGTTTTGCTTGTCAAACGGTTAACAACAACCGATCAACATCACCAACTATGCGATCAAGGTTTTAAAGTAAACTTCATAAAATCCAAATGCATTGTTATAATTGAGAAAGGTGAAGTTGTAATGAAGGGTGGGAGATCCAAATACAACTTCTACTTGTGGATACCTGGAGACTTAAGTGTATCCTCAACTTGCTCTTTAGCCAAGGAAGATGAAGTTAAGATATGGCATCAGAAGTTGGGACATCTACACATGAAAGGAATGAAAAAGATCATCTCTATGGATGCAGTGAGAGGAATCCCAAAACTGCATATTGAAGAAGGCAGAGTCTGTGGCGAATGCCAAGTTGGAAAGTAAACCAAGACATCACATCATAAGGTTCAACATCTTACAACCACAAAAGTTCTAGAACTACTTCACATGGACCTAATGGGACCAATGCAAGTGGAAAGTCTTGGTGGAAAGAAATATGCTTATGTAGTAGTAGAAGATTACTCTAGATACACCTGGGTGAACTTCATCAGGGATAAAAACAAAAGTATTTGACGTCTTCAAGGACCTCTGCTATAGAACTCAAAGAGAAAAGGACAACTATGTGATTAGAATTAAAAGTGATCCTGGAAAGGAATTTGAAAACAACAAATCACAAAGTTTTGTTCCTCCTCAAGGAATCACCACGAATTCTCATCACCCATTACTCCTCAAAGAAAGAATCTACCTTACCACTTTGGGCAGAGGCCATGAACACCACATGCTACATACATAACAGGTATCTCTAAGAAAAGGTACATCAACAACCATTTATGAAATGGAAGGGTAGAAAACTATTATCAAATACTTTCACATCTTTGAAGTAAATGTTATATATCGCCGATCGTGAACAAAGAAGAAAATTGTATCCCAAGGGTGATGAAGTAATATTCCTAGGATACCACTAACAACAGATCATACAAAGTCTTCAACAACAGAACAAAAGTCATGATGGAATCCACAAGTGTTGCCATTGATGACAATGGTTGAATGAAGAATTAGATGTCTCGCATAATGTCGAAACATCTAAAAGACACTCCAGCCATTAACACATAAGAACACGAGTGTTATAACCTCAAAATTTTCCTCATTTCTCTCAAGACAATCCATGGCTCTATATTCAAGAATTTCACAAGGTTTGCTCAAATAAACCCCTCCTAAGCAATCAATCCAAACAAGGATTTCAGACATATCAAAGTTAAGATGGATCTCCAATAATTTAAGTGGAAACCATGTTCCATCATATGCATCGTGGATCATCATGTCAAGTTTCAAGCTTTACAAGTCAAACTTGCTCATCCAATGGCTCAATAGTCGAAAATCATTGTATTGGACAAAAGTCAACTATGGTCAACATGCAGTCAAACTTCATAATTTTGGTCAACATTAATATTTTGAAGTGATATTCATCATTTGATCAAGAGTGGATCATGATTCATCAAGAAAAGTCAAGATCCGATCAAAAGTCAAAGTTTCTAAATTAGGACTTCGCATAAAAGTCAATGTAACTTTGACCAAGCATAACTTTCACATACTTTATCAAAAATATTTCCACTAAAGCTCATTTTAAAGAGAATTCAATTCTCTACAACTTCATGTCTCACAAGCTTTGGCTAGAAATGCTTCATTTTGAAGTTATGGATCAAAACATTATAGGTCCTTTTAAAATAAAAAAGAAAGCTTGAGCATGGAAACTAAATGAAGATGAAACCAAAAGGGCTGTTTAGAAGACATCTTGAGATTTCTAAAAGTTCAAAAACCCGAAATGTTAAAATTGAGGAAGATACAAGTTGTACAAGTGGGGTTTTTTGAGGTGCATAAGGAGAAATAGTTAGAGAAAATCAAATTTTTCCAATGGGCTTAACTTTTCTTGGTTCAAACTTGTAATCTAATTAAGCAAGCTCAATGCGTTTTATTTATTTTGATTTTTATTCATTAAAGTCAATTTAATTAAAATAAAATAGTAAAAATAAATCAACCAATGCAAGGTATATTTGACATTCTGAGGTCCAAGATACCTATTAAATGACGAAATTGGAAATTGAAAGATTGGTAAGACAAGATTGGAAGATCAAGATAAATCAAATATATTCCCATTGAATGGGATATATTTTCTCATTAATGCTCAACCCGAATCCATCCTCTATAAATTCGTAGGGTTTTTAAGGATTTTTTTTGCGCCAAAGAAACCCTAACTAAGCTCAAGAAAACTGTTTCAGCAACTTGCAGCGTGAGTTTTGCTCGATCCAGGTATTCCAAGCATTATTTGCCCGTAGTCCTTTGAATCGCTTTGCAAGCACGTTAAAGTTCTCAAACGTAAAATTGCCGGCTTATATTTTTCAATTTTACATACATATGTTTAATTTAATTTGATCATATATTTTGTTTGTATTGATATTTTATGCTTTTGATAGTT
Source organism: Vicia sativa (assembly GCA_021764765.1). NCBI lineage: Eukaryota > Viridiplantae > Streptophyta > Magnoliopsida > Fabales > Fabaceae > Vicia > Vicia sativa. The sequence continues at coordinate 212,479,102 of CM038793.1, forward strand.
TAATTCAACTTTAGACGATGAACCAAGATCTTCCATTGTTAGAGTTTGAAGCTTTGATTGGGGTTTTTATGATTAGCCAAAATTAGAGTAAACGGCATGGTCGGTTAAGTGGGTCAATCAATCGATCCATGGTTTCATATAATTTATCTTTGGTATTTGTCAAGTTTTAATTTACAGTACTATAGCTACGAACCAAAATCCGTAGGCAAAGGATGCAGCAAATGGTATAGGTCCGAAATTCAAATGAAGAAGACGACCTTGGCGCTGCAATTTGTGTTCCAACTTTCGGACATCTCTAGAGACATCATGTTCGGTAAGCCAGATTTCTCAGTAGGAAATATTGTGTTTCGGTCTCCAGCCGATTTCTTGTAGAGATCATGTCTGTGCTTCAGCCGATTTTTAGCATAAAGCCCCTAGAAGCTTTTCCTGGTGTCTGTGTTTGTAATCGAGCCCTCGAGTTAGTGCCGAAGCGGCTTAGACGCCCCAATAAGAAGTGTAAGCGGCCTGACGGTAAAGCGCTAACAGATTTCCACCGTACGGACGCCCACAACGCCCACGGTAAATCTCTTTGGTAGGTAAGCCATTTACTTTTATTTTTTTTTTTACTTATTTATTTTCTTTCTCTTAATTAATCAATTAATTTGATTAGTAATTAGATTAATTAATTAGTTAATTAGATAATTTTCATTATGCTTTTAATTAATTTAATTAACTTAATTTAGGTTAATATTCCTTCATTTTTCTTAATTAATTAAAATCAATTAGAAATAGGATTTTTCACATAAACTCTAATTTTAAAAATACCTTAGGACTTATTTTTCACTTAGATCATTTTTTTTCTGCTTATTTTTTTTTCTCTTAAATTTTAGAAAGGATGTATAGGTTGCAAGTTTATTTTCATGTAATAGCGTAGAATTTTATTTTCCGTGATTACTTTTCGCACTCCTATTATGTATCTTCCCAAAGCCATGTAATAGCGATGACGTTTTTACGGTTTTTCGCACTTATTAATTTCTAGTAATTAGGTGTGTATGGCAAGATTAACTTAATCAATCTAGATCATTAATCACAAGATAAATATCCTAAAACCACACTTTTTTTCACACATGCACCTATCTTAGGGTATCCTCTCGCGGCCTTACAACAATGGTCATATTCGGTGTAGGGTATTTAGCACGCGCTATATATATATCATAGTGTTTTTCGACTTGATTGGCAGTTTCGGCGGCGGCCCTCGATTTTCGCTTTGATGTTGCAATGTGGTGATGACGTTTTGGGTATGTTAGATATTTTTCATTATCCGTGTTTTTTTTACATTTAAACGGGTTATTCTCAAATGGTATGGTATGGCCTTATTCTAAAGGAAAGCAAGATACGGAAATTCTCATTTTGAAATTTCGGTGGTATGTGATGTCACACTAGCGTCGACATTATTTACACATATATAAAGAAGAAAAATAAGTTGTTTATAATGTTCTAACTACACTACATCTAGGGGTCAGTGGAGGAAATTCACTATTAGTAGTTAATTCGTGAAACCAACCGCTTATCTCCTTCACTTAAAACCTACCCAATGCAACTTCAACCTAAGTCCTACTTAGATCCGAGTACCTACTACTCCCTCAATCACAACAGTGATATCAACTAATTGAATAATTGAATGTGAAGACACACTTCAATAAACTGCCGATCTCGCTGAAAGCTTAATCAAGAGACAAACACTGTGTTTTAAAGCTTTGAGTGATAAACTACTTACAATAATCCTAGTCCAAGGCACTTATCAATTGATAGTTGCTTGGCTCACAAGAGATACTAGAATTACAAATACCAACCGTTAACTTTCCTAATAGTATAAATAATAAATTTTGCTATATTTTCAGAATGCAGTTAGTAAGTGGTTGAATTCTTTTATAGAAATTTTTTGGGTTTATAAAGATAGCTAGGTTCACTTAATTTAATCCTAAAACATGGTATTTTCAACAACCAATTTAGGTTTAATTAATATTAACCTAGCAGCCACGTGAGCATGTTAATAATGTAAAACAATATTTAGTACCAACAAACTTTAAAAGTCTCAGAAAACATTTCGGGTATAATGTTACACGAATGTCATAACATCTGGTGATATCGATTGCTCTGAAATCAGACAGCTTTTTAGCTTCCAGCTCAAGTGTCCTTTAATCATCCTTAAGTAGGATTTATTTTCATCTTCAATGTCATGACATTTATCAAGACATTGTTATAGCTTGTTTTACCAAAATTAATGCCAATTAAAACACTAACAAACCCCTTTGCACATTTTTGGCTAAAACTACTTAAACATCGTAGTACCTATGCATAGAAGACAAACTAGTTCTAAGCTTAAAGAAACTAGAACCTAGAGATAAGATAAATACATACGTAAATCCTACGTTTTCCAATTGCACATATATAAAATTTAAGCCCATAAAGGGCCAAAGGAAAAATACAAGTACCAAGCATTCAAGCAAATAATTAAAGAAGGTACCAACAATGTTTAGGGGTACATCTTGTCAAGCCATTATAAATGTGTCAATAAGAGGATTACAATCATCCGTAATACACAAAGATTGGGTATACAAACAAGAAACAAGAACAAAATAGAAATAAAAACAGAAAAATAAGAACCATCACAAGAATGATCGCTTGTCTCCTTTCCTCAAGAAGCATTGTGATCATTATTGCAGAGCAACAACATCGTAGCCTACCACTTCAGCTCGAGTCTTGAAACCGTAATCCCGACCGACTGCAGCTGTGAGCTTTCTTTTTCTGGCCATTGGTGTCTCTTCGCCTTGAGCTACAAATGATTTAACCCTATACTTTTGAAGAAGTTCCGCTTTGGTCATCTTATCAACTTGAGCACCGTAGATACCACCTTTGTCGTGATAGGGAATCAGCAGGAGTAGCAATAACAGAGTCCATAGAAGCTGATATGATCTCCGATGTCTTGACATTCTTCGTGACATCCGGATCAATCGCTGCTTAGCTAGTAGACTTTGGTTAAGGGGAACATGTATACCTGTGCATGTGATTTTCGCCTAGGTTCCTGTGACTATCCTAGCAATGGCTTCTTTCCACATACATGGTACCTTCTATTTTTTATCTCTGAGGAACAAACGAAGATGAGTCGTGATCTTACTGTAGGCTAAGTCGATAACCTTCGGTATCTTTGCATGCGTATTATTGGTCTTTGAGTCGATGCCATTGAACGAGGAGAGTCCTTCACAGTTCAACATTCATGGTTGCAATGATTGTCTAATCTCACCATGGTAGGAGATGGACAATGAGTCTTGGATGAAGATGAGGAAGACATGTTTTGTCGAGAGTTGAGAATAGAGTCCAAGAATGACAAAGAGTTTGAGAGTATCTTTGAATGAAGAAGATATGATACTTTCAAATGAAAAGGCTATTATATGGAAGAGTCTCTTCATATTCTTGAACCTTATAAAATAAGAGGAAAATAATCAAATGACCCACTTATGATTAATAAAAGGTCTCTTCCTCCTTGAAGCAAATTGCTACAACCTCATAATCCGACAAATACCCGCTTACTTCCTTAAATTTTCAAATTGACTAGCATCAAGAGCCTTAGTAAAATGTCAATAAAGTTGAAGTTCAGTGACTACATGATCCAATTTAATCACTTTCTCCTCCACAAGGTCTCCATGAAGTGATGTCTAATGTCAATGTGCTTAGTCCCACCGTGTTGTATAGGATTCTTTTGATATATTAATAGTACTCGATTGTCACAAGACAATGTCATGACATCCTCGTGTGACATTGTACTGACAGATCCGCTTCATCCGCACTATTTGAGAACAACCGCTACCAAATGCTATGAATTCACTTCAAGAAGGGACAAGGACACACAGCTTTTTGTTGAACCAAGAAACAAGATTGTTTCCAAGAAGAAGCATCCTCCGTAAGTACTTTTTCTATCATCAAGACTACCAAATTTAGTCAGATCATAATAACCATAAAATTGGTTTCACATTTGGGAATACAGGGACCATATTGCAAGTTCCACTCACATAATTGTAATTATTTTCACGGGTTAATGTGACTTAGTTAGGTTTATGGTATAATAGTAATGCGTTTTGCGGTAAGTAATGTTTTTCTATATAAATTGATCTATTTCACCACTTGTGTCCTTGGACAACTTCACATGTGTGGAGTGGAGTTTATGGCGGTTCTTTATTTTTTAACAATTTTATTGCGGGTTTTGGTAGTGAAGATGAGTTTTGTTTTGGAAAGTAGGTTCTCCCATGAGACTCATTTCAAACTGCATTTGATTGGTGTTTTGCTTATCGAGTTATTCCACCAAATACTATGTCATCCACATAAATTTGAGCCACCATTATCTTACCTCCTTCATTCTTAACAAAGAGTGTTTTATCCAAGCCTCCTTTTTATCCTTTGTTTTGTGGTGAACTTGGTTAGTTAGGGGTTTGTGGGGTTGTTTAGTATATAGGGCTTTTTAACTTGTAGACATGTTGTGGAAACTTGGATCCACAAACTTTAGGTTGTTTTTATATTTTTATTTAAGTAGCCATTTAGGAAGGGTATTTTTTTATTAATACGGCATGTAAGTAAATTTTTGTAGTTGATGGAGTGTCATTGTCAATTTTGGTGTAAACTCGAGCAAAAGTCTTGTTTTTATTTTCGTGATACTTTTTTGCATCAGATGTTCTTGTAGATCCACTTTGTACCAATGATGTTTGTTTTTTGTCTAGGAATTTCCTGCATTTATGTTGCTTGAATGTTCAATTCATCTTGCATTGCTCCAATCTAGAATTCATCACAGTTGAGATTTTTTTGTTTTTTGGAGCATGGAAGAGTTGAGATAGTTTTTCTGGGATTGTTGTAATACCTTTGGTTGGATCTCCAATGATGAGATTTTGATGATCTTTCTGATTGGTGGGGATCTTTGTGTTTTTCCGGTTCGGGATTGGTGGGGGTGTAGGTACATCTTCCTTATGTGTACTTGAGGTGATGTCTCAAACCATGTCTCAACATCATATGGGACATTGTGTTCTCGAGATGATGATGATTACATTAATAGAATCCATTGCTTGTTTCTGGAGTTGAATATTTATGCCGTTAGTGGAGTATCCCGTAAAATGCCTTCATCACTCTTAGAGTTTTTCTCCTTGATCACGATCTGTTGAATATAGCATTTGCTACCAAACACATGGAAATATTTCACAGCTTGTTTTCTTCCTTCCATAGTTTTCAGGTGGAGGAAGTTTTTAAGGTGACCTCATAGAATATAGTGTGTTGTTTTCAAAATGAATAGGAAGTTAGCATGAATTGCTGTGGCGTATTTTATAGTTTTCTTTTTTTCCACAACCCCATTTTGTTGAGGTGTTATAGGAGAAGAAAACTCATGATTGATTTCTTGAGGAATGTAATTCATCAAACTTTTGTTTTTCAAATTTTTCCATGGTCACTGTATTTTATAATATAAGTTTTTCTTTGAAGTTTTTTGTGAACTTTTAAAGACAACAATCGATTTGATGAAGTTTATCCGTAAACTGAGAAGTCATCCACAACAACATAGGCATATCTTTTTTCAAGACTTTCAACCTTTATAGGCCCCATCAAGTCCATTTGTATAACTCAAGATTTTAGAAGTGGTCGATGTCTAGACATGAGTGTGTATATTTTGCTTGTTTTCGACATTCACCATAGATTTTTTCATTACATGGAGTCTTGTATATTATGTCCATAGAGATGATCTTTTCATTTTTCAGATGTGTATGTCCAAGTTTTTGATGCAACTTTTTCCTTTTCATCTTTGTTTGTAGAGCATATAGAGAGGTTGGTGTTTTTTGATTTATGTAGTGCTTTTTGATTTGGATTTTTAATTACTTTTTGTTTATTACATGGTGTATATTTTTACGTGAAGTTAACTTTTTCCCATATCACATAGCGACTTATGCTTATGAGGTTAGTAGCGTTTTTACCAAAGAATACTTTTAGATTTGGAACCTGTAGTAAGCCCATGTTTCCAACACTTTTGATTTTCTCCTTTATTTCCAAAAGTAACAAAGCTTGTAGAATGAGTTTTTATTATTTAGGGTCATTGTTTATTTGTTTTGGAACACCCAATGTCAAAGTTAATTTAATTAAGTGTACACTCTAAGAGAAGTGTGAGCTATCAATGCTGCAATTTTTTTTTTGAGTGTAGGGTACTGATGTTCTTAGGCTTATAGGGAGTCCGATTAGTGGTATGTAGCCTATAGTGTAGGGTTTTATGTGTCCAAACCTTCCACAATGATGACATTCCATCTTTGAAATTTTATTTGTGTTCGATTTATATGATTTTGTGTTGTGACATATTTTGACATTGGCTTATTAGGTCTATTCTTCCTGCATGAGAAATTCTTTGCATCCATATGCCAGCCGTGAAATATTTTATGTTGTGACATTCGCTTGACCTTGGTTTCCATGCCTTTTTTTTCCTTGTCACTAAGTGTTCCTTTTCACCACATATCCTAGTATGCTTATTTTTAGATTTTGTCCAAGTCAAGAATTTTTCCAGCTTATCATCCTAGTGGTCGATCTTGATGTACTTAGTCATATGATTGCTTGAATTCAACACTATAATCTCACCGCTGAGATGACTTATAGTGATTGTTTCTTTTCTTCCAACATTTTTCCAACTTCTCAATTTTTTTTTTTCATTTTGCCGTATATACTTACACTTATATATATATTAGCAAGTTCTTCAAAGGTCACTTCCTCATCACTAGACATTATCGTGTAAGAAGACCAAGCACAAGTTTGTTGATTCCTTTTAGCCACTATTTGATTCACCATCGCACCAAGTAATGCTTTCCTTTTTGTTTCTTTTAGAAAGGTAGGACATTCATTCTTATGACCATATCCTTCACAACCATGACATTGATTTCTCGTTTGACTTTTATATCCTCTGACTGATCTTCTGTTGAGTCATAAGACTCATTGATGTCGATGAAATGTCCTTGACATTTGACTTGACATTGGATCACTTCTTGATGAGCTTGTTGAACTGTTTTCCAAGCATTGCTATAGCTTTATATATCTCTTCATCTTCCACCTTGCATCCTTCTTCAAGATTGGATACAAGTGCTATGCTTTTTGTTTTTTCAGCTTTCACCGATTCCCATCTCAAAAGTCATAAGAGATCCAATAAGTTCTTCAACCTTCAAGGTATCGATGTCCCGAGCCTCCTCTTGCGTATACTTTCATTGCAAACCTTTAGGCAAGGATCTGAGAATCTTCTCACCAATTTTTTTTCCGACATCGCTTTACCAAGTGCTCCCCGAGGTGTTGGTAATTCCAAAATATTCATGTGAAACTCATGAATAGTCTCATCTTCTTTCATCTTCAAATTCTCAAATTTGGTAGTGAGCATTCAAGTCTTGACATCTTCACCTTGGATGTCCCTCATGAGTAGTTTTGAGAGTGTCCCAAACATCCTCAAATTTCACATTGATGAACTAGTCTCAAGATATTTTTCGCTAATACCATTGAATAGTATTCAATGCTTTAGAGTTTCTCGTATAGCTCCTCTTCCTTTTGCTCCATTCTTCCTCGTGTTTCAAGAAGAGTCCCATCTTTCTCAAGCTTGTGGGATGTTTCATCCTTTGTCAATAGCTTCCAAGCCTTAATGTCCACCGATCTTAAGAAGGCAACCACGAGGCTTCCAAAGAATCATAATTAGACCCATCCGCATAGGTGGTCTACTCCAAATCCTCCTTCCTTATCCATTACGCTTAGAAACTATTATCCCTAGATCTCACCTAAATAAATGCAGTGGTGCCCGCCTAATGCCAATTGAAATTTCTGGCAACAGATACGTGATGTCACAGTAGAATGTTATGACACACTATCTCGACACTGTTAACAATTTACACAAGAATATAAATAGTCAGAAGAACACAATAAGTTGTTTACCCTTCAAAGGTCTAACTACACCTACATCTGGGGCTACCAAGCTGTGGGAGGAAATTCACTATTAGTAGAATGAATTCGTGAATAAACCAACCAGTTTATCTCCTTCACTTAAAACCTACCCAATGCAACTTCAACCTAAGTCTTACTTAGATCCGAGTACCTACTACTCCCTCAATCACAAAGTAGTGATATCAACCTATTGAATAATTGAATTGTAAAGACACACTTCAATAAACTATCTTGATCTCGCTTCAAAGCTTTCAATCAAGAGACAAACACTGTGTTTAAAGCTTTGAGTGATAAACTACCCTTACAACAAATCCTAGTCCAAGGCACTTATCAATTGATAGTTTCTTGGCTCACAAGAGATACTAGAATTACAAATACCAACGTTAACTTTCCTAATAAGACAAAATAACAACCTGCTATATCTTCAATAAATTCCAGTATGCAAAGCAGCAGTTGTAAGGGTTGAATTCCTTTTATAGAAGCAACTCAAACTTCGCTTTGGCTTCTTATAAAGATAGCTAGGGTTCACTTAATTTAATCCTAAAACATGGTCTTTTCAACAACCAATTTAGGTTTAATTAAGATTAACCTAGCAGCCACGTGAGCATGCTTTCTAATAACAGAAACAATATTTAGCACCAACAAAATTCTGAAAAGTCTCCTAAAAACAGATTCTGAATCGTATCAAACACATCGAATGTCATAACATCCGCTATGACATCGATCGCTTTTTCTGTAACTTCCACAACTTTAGCTTCCAGTTCTGAGCTGTCCTTTAATCATCCTTAGCAGGTAGGATTTATCTTCAATCTCTGAATGTCATGACATTTATCAAGACATTGCTATAGCCTAGTTTTACCAAAATTAATGCCAACTAAAAACACTAACAATTCTGAGTAGGTAAATAAGTCTCTTTTGCTTGCTCAATCAAAATACTTTTCACACCTCACACATTTCAAAATCTTTTCAAAGCGTTTTGTATACATACCAGCGTGAATCATTACAAAGTTCCTATTTCCAAAACAAAATATTTCCAAACAATTCGTATACATTCCAGCGTGAATCATTATGAAGTCAAAGCGAATGCCTTTTCAAAATCTTTCAAATACTCACACACAAAAACAATTAAAGTGAGCTAAGAAATTAAGAGTCAGAGATAACTACGGATGGAAAGGTGCTAACACCTTCCCTTTTCATAACCACCCCTTACTCATAATCTAACAAAGTTATTTTCCGCTCTTTTCGCTTCTTCCCTTAATTGGATAAAATAAAAGTGGTGGCGACTCTTGCTATCCGCAACATTTGCAATCAAACGCAAAACAAACAAGTCGGCCTCCCATCAGATACAACGAGGCTCCTCCTCACAATAATGAAGAACCTCGAGAAAATCAAGCCAACAAATGACCTCTACCGTAATTCATAAAGACCATCCCAAAGAGCTCATCAGGAGATCCAAACAAAGGAGTCACCACCGATCAAGTGAAGTCATCACCAACTTGCTTCGCCTAAAAAATTGAGCCAAAAATGTAAAAGAAGCCCGAAGATAAATTTTGAACAATGCTATAAGAAGAACTAGAATAATTCAAGAGGAATAAAGTCCGGATCTAGTCCCTAGACCGTATGGCATAAATGTTATAGGCACCAAGTGGGTTTATAAGAACAAATCGATGAGGAAGGAATAATCACCGTAAACAAAGCCAGTTGGTTGCTCAAGGATACACATAAGTAGAAGGCATATACTTTGATGAGACCTTTCCATAGTAGCTCGTCTTGATTCAATTAGACTAATACTAGGACTTTCCCAAGACATCAAGTTCAAATTGTTTAGATGGATGTGAAGAGTGCATTCTTAAAAGAAGTATATGTGGAACAAACTAAAGGATTTATTGATCCCACAACCTAAACCATGTATACGATTAAGGAAAGCACTTATGAGTTTAAAACAAGCTCCCCGAGCTTGGTACGAGGTCGATCGAGTTTCTAGTTGAAAATGGATACAGAAAGATGGCATAGACAAAACTCTGTTTGTCAAAAACGAAGAAGGAAGTCTCATGATTTCTCAAATTTATGTTGATGACATAGTTTTTGGTGGAATGTCTGATAGAATGGTTCAACAGTTTATAAAACAAACGCAATTTAATTTGAAATGAGTCTGGTTGGGGAACTAACTTATTTCCTTGGACTACAAGTCAAACAAATGGAAGACTCTATATTCATATCTCAAAGAAAGTATGCCAAAAATTTTGTCAAAAAGTTTGGGATGAAGAATGCAAGTCACAAGAGGACACCTGCTCCTACTCACTTAAAGTTATCTAAGATAGCCAATGTTGATCAAAGTCTCCACCGGCTACGATAGGTAGTCTATTATATCTCACTAGCGCACTGTATATTGCATTTATTTGCTGAAGCATGTGCGATATCGTCGAAACCAAAGTAAGCCATCAATCAAGTAAAGAGGATATCAAATATGTCAATCGAACATCCGATTATGGTACGTGACTTCATGGATCAAGTCGCATTCTAAGTGGATACTCGTGATGCCTAATGGGCGTGAAGTGTTGATGATAGATAAAGCACATATGGTGGATGTTTCTTCTTGGGAAACAATATTATTTCATGGTTTAACAAGAAATGAAACCGTATCACTTTCAACAAACGGTCGACTATATAGTCACCGTAGCCGCCTCAACTAGCCTAGATGAAACAAATGCTAATGTAATACAATGTCAAAAATATGTCATGACAAAGATATTGTGACAACTTATGCCATCAACATCTCCAAGAATCCTATTCAACACATCAAAACCAAACACATTGATATACGCCACCACTTTATTAGAGACCTAGTTGAAGACAAACAAAGCATTGGAACACATAACTACGTAAAACAACTCACGATATCTTTACCAAGGCACTAGATGCAAATCAATTTGAGATCTTAAGAGGAAAACTTATATCAGATACACGAAAATGCATAGAAATCACAAATTTCTCTCCTTATCTTTGGCATATTATGGCTAAAAAGGGGGAGTAAATATCATAGTGCTCCAAATGACTGGGGTGGATCAAAACAAAATTGAAAATTCCCATATGTGTCTTGTGCTTCCATTATGTGTGAACAATATATGAATGCTAAGGAGGTGCTACTAAAGTTTTTATTGTGTATCATCAAGATACTATGTGTTTCCACAAGAGGAGAAGCTGCTATGTAGGGGGAGCAACATTTTTGTGCATATGTGCAGGGGGAGTAAAAAACTACATATTTAAATGTACCAACTGATGTTGTGACATATGTTTTATCTGCTGCTAACTCTGTTTTTATCGTGATGCTTCTTTTACCGTGTTGGTGCTGCTCTGATAAATGTGTGCCCATGTTAATTGTGCTACTATTTTGAATGTATGGTCTACACCCCAAATAATGTTTTAGCCAAAATTTGCCAAAGGGGGAGTTTGTTGGTCCTATTGATTAGTAGTAATTTTGGTAAAACATTCTGCTAAGAAATATCTTGAAGTTTACTGAAGTAGCAGATGTCACAACAGATGTCCTGACATGTGCAATTGACTTAAGTGCAGAATTTTTAGGAAGTCAGTTTGTTATCAATTGTGTGCTTCGATTACAGAAGCTGGAAAAACATCCTCAGCAATTAAATCCTAAAATTAAATTCAAGAATAATCACTTTTAAAAATCACTTAAAATAAGTGATTATGTGAAGAATCACTTACTTGAAACTTGAAGTATTAAGTTAAATTGATGAAGAAACTTGATAGAATCTTGATCGGAGAATAGCCTTGGCCGGAATTGAGAAGAAGAGAAGAAGAGGATCTCGCCGGAGCAAAGAAGAGAGGCGGATAAAATCGTGGTTTGCGGCGCGAAGAAGGAGGTTGCGGCGCGACGACGATAGAACAACGACCATTGACAGAGGGAGAGAGAGATTCTAGCGAAAAAGAGTTGTCGCCTGTGGTGGTTCGAGGAGGAAGCTTGAACTTCTCTTGAACTTTTGTTCTTGAGTGTTGAGAGAAAAAAGAGAGAGAAAAGGTGAAGTTTGGGAGTGAAATTTAACAAATGATTTTCCTCTCTACTTTGTGAGAGGCAAATTTTATATATAGGTGATAAATTTGGTTTGAGTACCTTGGATCCATAATTAGGCCCAAATCTTAATTATCCGAATTATTTTCACAACAACCCAAAACGTCAAACTGTATGAAATATGAACTGTCACAACACTAAAACGCTCGAATGGATATTGCTTGATTGAGTCAAAGTTTCACTCAACGCATTTAACGGTTGAGGAGATATGAATTTTGATGGTTCAATACACTTTTCGTGCATCCGACACATGCATAATTTTTTTTTTTATGTCATGGGAAATTCTTTTGACGAGGATCTTCTCGATCAAAATCCAAACTCGATATTCATAGAAAATGAAGCCATCAGAATTGTGAACTTTGGCATTGGTCCCATCGTGTTTTGATAAAATAGAGCAAGATATGATTTTTGAACCTCACAATGATGAAAATGCTCGTTCATCTCAAATTCAACTCCAAAGAATAAAATTCTCGTATTGATTGGTAAGGAATTAGTTTCGCTTGTTCATCAAAGTCGAGGGATTTGATTGAATTTTAGACACCATCCTTGTGCGCTTCGATTTTCCAATCAGACTTATGAAATTTTAGCGCATCGAGAACACGGTTCAGCCATAAAATTCGCTTTACTCCACTTGAAAGATTGAATTTTGAAGACTCTTCAAAATTTGCTTTACTTGTGAATGAGAGTTGTAGATAATATTGAGAAGGATTTTCTAGTCGAAACCGTAGAAAATACCCAACTAAAGCTAAAAGTTATGCCTTCGGAGTAGGTATAGGTGAAAACTTAACCCAAAAGAATTGGCCTCAACCCAATTCAACCGCGTTATGCTAGGGAATGACTGAACATGTTAGCGGACTGCGTTATGCCATGGAACGACTGAACATGCTATCGGAGTAAATACTAGAAACATTGACTAGACTAACCGCATTATGCCAGGGAACAAATGGGCATATTAGCGTAGTAAAGACTAGAAACCCCGATTAGACTTTACAAACTCAAAACCTGTCCTCTGAGGAGAGAAACAAGTGTGATACTTTCTCCTAAATAGCAATAGGGACGACCTGACCTAGGGATGTCAGGTTAGGGAAATGGTCGACACGCAACAAAAATGAAGATTGGAAATGCTGACCAGACTTCTCACATAGTACATGGAACGACTATACTATGTGTATAGGAACGAGTGTAATACTCAGACCTGTTCAAGAATCGGTAGCGACCCAACTCTTGTGCAACTGAGTTTTATCAGAATAAACGCTGAATTTTGATTGAGAAAACAAGTGTCGGGGTTTCTTTCAATAGGCACAGGGAACGACTGGACCTAGACATGTTGTACCAGGGAACAATTGGTAGTGAAACAATAAAGAAACAACTAGACATATTACATTAGGGAACAAATGGAAACACAACAATAATAAAGAAGCTAAACATGTTGCGCCAAAGAACGAATGGAAACACAACAATAATGAAGACTGGAAACGCTGACCAGACTCCACGGGAATGCAAAACTCAAGACTGAAAACGCCGATCAAACTTCACAAGTATTTAGATCTATCAATAGAATTCATCCGCACTAGAACTTCTAACACACCAGACCTTCCAAAGGGTTACAGGAGTATTCCTGGGGACAAAGATTATTGTTCCTGGCTTATAATTCCATGCAATGTATGAATTTGCTATGGAGTAATGCGATGCGATGATGCATGTTTGCGAAAAGATAAAAGGACGAGTAACCAGCGACCACAAGTCACATCAAGAACAAGCTTTAAATTTGTGAACTTCACAAGGGGAAGGTGAAGCATGTTGTCGGAACAAGAATACCACCGTTGATTCGGCGATCACTAGGGAAATTCAATAACAGACTTCCAAGGGAACATGGATTCTTGGGAAATGTGACTTCGCGGGGTTACGATTTCCTAGGGAAGTTAATCATTATAATGACTAAACTAGGGAAATTATACGCTAAACAGGATCAATGAGGAATGATCGAAACACTTGAGAAGTGCTTCCTTGGTATATCCGTCGAATATCGATTCACAAATATCGCTTGGGGATTCATAAATTTTGCATGTCAATCGCTAGAAAGAATATGATGCTAACTTTGGCAGTGACAACTCCATCGAGGATTCCTCACTCACCGAATGGGTAATAATCAGAATAAACTGATGTTCATACACTGGGGATAAATAGAAATCCCAATGAAGGGCCATTTTATAAACCGATTTGCCGAGGAATATAATCAGGCCATCGTAAGGGAAACCGCTCGGTATACACTTTGGGGAATTTCATTGATGAGGTATCCATTCATTAGTAATTCACCAAAATATCTTTGCCAATGGCTTAAACATCGTCTTCACGGGGAATGATTTGAAAATCCAACGAACATTCATTGGGGAATTTTTCCTGGAATACGTACCAACGACTCACACTAGGGAATTATGCACTGCTCCGCGATGATACCTTGCCGACGACCTCTGGACCTGCTTCTTTTCGAATGATAAACTCCGCTGGGGAATTCCATCATTGTTCACTAGAGATGAGATGCTATTGATTCGAACCTTTAGAAAGGTATAACTTCACTGAGGATCTTTTATCATCGCTCACCGGGAAGAAATGCTGTTGACTTTTGTGGTGGTACATCGACTACCTGCTGTTCGCGTTAAAAAGTGACGAACGAGGGAATCGAATCGGAATTCGAATCTCTGGCTCAAAATGATTTACTCTTTTGATTTGTTTTTAAAGATCCGCGAGCATCAAGCTTTTTTTTTCAAAACAAGAAAATGAGATGAAAAGGGAAAAACCAATACCCTCAATAAATAATGATATGGTGCGACTAGTGAACTAGACGCAACGCGATGGAAAGATCTAAGGGGGGTTTGTTATATAAAGGAAAGATGTGGCACCCTATATATAGTTATCTATTGCCTTTATTTTTATATATGAATATTTTTGATATGTTTGTGTGTTTTAATTTGCTATTCTATTCTTGGGAGAGTTTCTCCTTTGGATTTTAAGAAAGGTAGGTTATGTGGGATCCTAGTTTTTGTTATTATTGTGCTCGCAAAGATCATTGGGATCTTCTGTGTACATATCCCTTAATGGGAATCAGAGCATCTATAGCTCGGATCTAAGGGAGCTATGGTTTTGTTTGGTTTGAGGGAGAAAGAAGTATGCTCGCCAAGGATGAGACTTTGTGCCTACGATTTCAAAGGGAGGTTGAGAAAGTCGAGCAACCATAGTTCCCACTTATGCTAGTGGGAAAAGGGTGTTATTAAGAGACAAAGACAAATGTCATCTTAATAAAAATGTATCTAATCTATTCCATCACATACATTTTGAAGGGTTGATTGAATGAATCCTTCATCGTAATTATTAGGGTGTTTTGCTTCGAGTGTACGTAGAGTTACCACTTACGAGTTAAGAAAGATGTTTGAAAGATGATTGAATCTTTAATTGTAATTTTTGTGTTTTGCTTGAGTGTAAGCTACTACTTACAGCTAAAACACGTTTTTGTTTGGAAAAGTGTTTGATTAGTGTTTGATTGTATGTGATGTGATAGATGAGATACTTCTTCCATAGAGATGATAAATGTCTAAATCTCAAGAGAAATTGATTATGGATTGAGGGATGCTTTTAAGAAGCCTCGTGGGTCCTTGTATCAGAATCCCAAGAGGAGGCATTCCGAGAGTCATCAAGGGTCCTTGCATTGTGATCCCAAGAGAAGGAATTCGAGGGTCATCGAGGGTCCTTAAATAAGCTCAAGAGGAAGCTATGGTATGGATGGTTTTGGCTTTAAGAGTGGTTTCACCGAGAAACCATCCTCTTAGGATTCAAGAGTGATTTCACCGGAAATCATACTCGTGGTTCTATCCTAGCACGGGTGATTCTTTGTATTGAAGCCCAAGAGGAGGTTAAGAGATTTCCGTGTCTCTTTCTTGTTTGATGCCCAAGAGAAGGCTAAAACACAACGAGGGAGTTCTTTTGAACGAAGCCCAAGAGGAGGCTAACTCAACAGGAGAGTTGTCTTATATGAAGCCTAAGCAGAGGCTAAACTCAAATAAATGAGGTTTCTTATACGTCAAGAGGAGGCTAACTCAATAAATGAGTTATCTTATACGAAGCCTAAGAGGAGGCTAAAGGGGAACCTAGTTGTTAGGCTAGTTGTTATGTTATAACTGAATAGTTATATAAACAAGTGTGTGATGTATATTCGTGAGTTTATGAAGGAAATATATAAACAAGTGTATAAAACAAGAAATTAAAGCAAGTGTAACTTGAATATATACAAAAGGTTTGGGACTTACACCTTAAGGGAGGCCCATTGGTTTAAGAGCAGTTTTACCGGGAATAATGCTTCTCTTAATACCAATATAATTGGTGTATAAACAATGGATGAAAACAAACGAACGAAGTTTGTATATGCTTGAATATTTACAATGATGATTGAATGTGTACAAGGAAATGAATATGTACACGAAAGGGTGGTTATGTACAAGGAAATAAATATGTACATAGGAGGGTTGGGACTTACACCGTGAGAGAGGCCCATGATCAATTTGAAAGAAATTCAAGGAGAAACCTGGGTCGGTTTATCTTCAAATCGAATCGATCATGGAAAAAGGTGTGTAAGTTTATTGAAAGGTTTTTTTGAAAAGGTTTTGAAAGTGATTTTAAAAAGTGAAGGATATTCACAAGAAGTTTTGAAAAAGATTAGGTTTGAAAATTGGAAAGAAAACATTTTTGAAAAGCATTAAAAAAATACTTAAAATGTATCATTTTTAACCTAATGAAAATATAATCAAAAAAAATATTTTTGGATTTTTGACATAATCATAAAATAGGTATATTAAATGACAAGTGTGTAAAAATCATCTCAAAATGAGAAGTTTTGATTGGTTTTTGAAAATGTTGAAGTTTGTTAAAACTTGAGAAAATTAGTGATAAAAAGAGTTTTTGGTCCTAAGGAGGTTTGAACCTTGGACTTTGGCTTATAAGAAGAGTTTTTCCAATCGAGCCATGTGTTCGACTTGTCATTTAATTACCTTGTTTTAAAGGAGTTTTGAAAAATGAAGTCTTTGAAAAGATCAAGTGGATGCTTCGAGGGGGTCGAAACTTGTCGCTCAAGGAGTCGAAGCTTGCCGCTCAAGGAGCCGTCAAGATTGCTACTTATGAAGGACATTAGAAGCGTGTTGCTTCCGAAGGGTTAGAATTGTGTTGCTTCCGAAGAGGTTGAAGCATGCTACTCAAGAGTGAGAAGCGTGATCCTTCGAAAGGGTAGCCTATACTTAAAGGCGAGAAGTCTAATGCTTCTAGAGGGTGAGAAGTACTAGAAGTGCTTCTGAAGGTAGTAGAAGTTGAATGCTTCTGGAAGGAATTAGCATCAGAAGTGTTTCTGAAGAAGCAAGTGAAGTGCTGAGCCTTTTATTGAAAAAAAGGTGCTAAGGGGATTCGAACCCTGGGCCTTGAGGCGAGGCAAAGGACTAAGAGCGTGCTGGCTTGCCACTGGGGTGGCTGTTACATCCGGTTATGAAACAACAACCAATAAATATAAAATAAACAAAGAATTTGAATTTTTCCAAAATCAGAAAACGCGCGTATAGCTTCATCTTCAACCTCCAGATTTTTCCTTCATGGATTCTTCATTTCTTAATGAAATTACATGATCCAAACATCAAACTTGCTCGAATTTTCACCAGGAACATGATTATAGAAATTAATTTCATTTATTTTAATCGAGAACTCACATTTTGATGAACACAATAACCCTATTTCTAAGTTTTGATTATGAAATCATGTATGAGCACAATTTTAAGCAATTGATCGAGGGTTATTACCAGTGATAGTGTAGAAACAAATGGCTGTTTTTGAACTCGAAGTTAGAAATCAAAGAGTTCAAACTTCAAGTTTCTTACCTCTTGAAACCGAATTGGATTCTTTGTCGGAGGTGTTCCGGGTGTTTTGATGATTGCTACAACTTCAGTGATGATTATGTGTTGATGTTTACCTTGGATTGAAATGGTCTAGACTGCTCTAACCAAGTCCTACTACGCCACTTGAAGTGAGAATCAATTTGGTGATTCTAGTTTACAAAGTGATGAAAAGATGGTTGGATCACTTATATGATGTATAGAAGGTGTTTGGAGGAAAGTTTGAAGATGCACGAGTGGATTGAGAATTTGTAAGTTATGGCTCAATATGCATACATGAGGTTTGTTTTAGTTTGGCTAGCTCGGGCTAGCTTGAGGATTCTAACAACTTTCTAATGATGTTTAGAAAGTATTTGAAGCCTAAGATTGCTCAGAAATTGCAAGGCTTGAAATTTGCAAATTCTCCTACTTAGAAACTTGAAACTTGAAAAACAAGAAAGAAAGAAGGAAAGCTTGGATTATGATTGCTTTGGGGTGATTTTGAATGAATAAGTGAGCTCTATTTATAGGCCAAGAATTTTGAATGGTAAGTATAGGAGATTGGCTTGAAATTGAACAACTTGCCTTAAAGGGCAAGAAAGACATTTTTGCCATAAATGCACATGGAATATTCCTTTAACCATGGTTAAAATCTCACTTGATCTTATCTCCCTCATAATTACTTCTCATCGGATTTTTATCAGCTCTAAACTATCTTAACTTGTGACAAGGCTTCTAGAAGGAGGAATTTGTGAAAATGACCTATAGTTCTTGAAAATGACTTGTAATTCATGGTTATGGAGCTCTAAGTTTAATTTTCAAACCCTAGCTACACAAAGTATTTTTTCAAGTTCTTGGACATTTTGGAAATCTTGTAACAAGATCTACAACTTTCGATTTTGAGTTTTTCTTGAATCAAAATGGATCTAGGTGAAAATGGCTATGAAAGTAAGGAAAACCATGTTTTTCAACACTTGAAAATTTTTCTAAGTGTTAGAAAATTCCAACTTTGACTTTTGTTGACATTTTCACATTTCTTGATTTTCATGATCATGATGGATTATTTGAAATGATTTTATGATGAAAAAGTTTAGATTTGAAAGGACCAAAAGTCAAAGTTTTGACTTTTTGAATGATGAATATTCATCGATGATTCGTAATTTTGTCCATGAAGAAACATGGATTTTGTAATGTTTTGAACCAAGAAATTATGTCAAGATGTTGTATTGAGATGTTAAGATCAATCTTCACAAATAGGTCATTCATTGAGCGTAAAGTCAAT
>CM038793.1:212498441-212575354 GCA_021764765.1 Vicia sativa
GCAGGTAGATTTTTCTTGTGAAATCTAATCCTGAATTGATTAGAGACAAGATTCTATTCAGGAATGAACTGGAAAGAAATGGTCAATCAAGACTTCGTTCCCAATGAGGAATGATCTCAGCTGGGGAACATGATAGAAAAATGTATTTTCTACTTGGGGATGATCTACTGGAGAGATGACACACCCACACTTGTTTTTAGGAATAAAGGCAACCCAAACAAGTGATATTGAAGCAAACATTGAGAAATGCAGGAATGCATTAATGATGTTATTATGTATGAATGATGAATGTCATATGCATGCTGACAATACTTGACAAGACAACAAAAAAGGGGTATTTGGGAAAAGGACTACGTCACAGTTTAGCAAAATCTGCAGCCATGGTGTAGACGTTTACTGATGATGAATCTGAGTTGCATGCTTTAAACTTTTCTAAAAAAGGCATTTCTATGGCAACCTTGTTAGGGATTCTTTTTGGATAAGAATACCGTCTTTTGATGATCTCTTTGGAGGAGAAGAAGACTTCTTTAGCAGTCGTTTTATCCTTCGGAGGTCGAAACACTTATGGAGAAAACTGTTGAAGTTCTTTCTGTGTTCATAGTTCAAAGGAAAATTTTGCTTTTATTTCAAACTTTTGAAGTAAAAATTCATTTAAAACTTTTTTTTTAGTTTCAAAAGTGATTTTCACAATAAAAACGTTATTTTGCAAAACAGAATAAAGCAAGAATTGCAAACAAATGGGCACAAGGCTCAACTTTTATTGATGGAATGGTAATCAGCCAAAGGCGTGATTCCATGAAGTATTTACAAGAGTTGGAAATGATAATTTATTGGGAAAAGTCTACATTGAAAAATAACCACTATTATCCTAACAACTTTGAATTCCAAGCTTGTTGCTTTAGAAGATTTGATTGAAGATCCGTTGATGGAAGATTCTTCAGATTAACGAAGTACATACTGATGCAGTTACTTTGTCATTTTTTATCCTTGATTTTGCCTAGATTACCTTTTCAGGTTTTCAATCTATTAGGATAATTTCTGTTTATTGTCTCTAATTTTGCTGGACCGCCTTTTCGGTTTTGGTCCAAGGGCGCTCATTTTGCCTAAGCCGCCCTTTTGGGTTTTCGACTTACCGAGTTGTTCTTTTGTTTTTAGACAAAGTATTTATTTTGCATAAGCATTCACGGGATGCGGGAGTTCATCATCGTCCATGGTTATGAGAGTCATAGCCTGAGAAAAGCTTCTTTTGACGATGTATGGGCCTTCGTAATTAGAGTCCATTTTCCCTAGAATCTGTTTGAAAAGACAAAATCTTTTTAAGCACGAGGTCACCTTCTTGGAATTCACGGTCGAACCTTTTGTCGAAGGCTTTCTTCATCCTTCTTTGACACAGGCGGTCGGCGCTTTTCTTGATTAAGTTCGGTTGGTCGTATGCTTTGACACCATTCGGCCTCGGATAATTTAGCTTCCATGAGAACTCTCATTGGCGGAATCTCAACTTCTACGGGAACCTTTCTATGCCGTATACTAGAAAAAGGTTGCCCTGTTGATGTACGTCTTGATCGATACCCATATAAACAAATGGCAACATTTTGTGCCGGTCTTTGTAGTGATGACCATCTTACGGGCGATCTTCTTGATGTTCTTGTTGGCGACTTCAGCGCCGTTCATCTTTGGTCGGTAAGGAGATGAGTTACGATGCTCGATCTTGAATTCCTCACATAGTTCTTTCATCATTTTGTTTTCAAGTTCGATCCATTATGCATAATGACCTTACTTGGAACTCCATATCGACAAATGAGGTTGTTTTGATGAACCTCACAACCACTTGTCTCGTAACGTTAGCGTAAGATCTTGCTTGACCCATTTGGTGAAGTAATCAATAGCCACTAAAATGAAGCGATGTCCGTTGGACGCTTTTGGTTCGATCATCAATCATGTCGATGCCCACATGGATAAAGGCCACGGAGAGGAGAGAGCGTTGAGTAGAGTCGGTGGCACATGGATCTTATCTGCGTAGATCGGCACTTGTGACATCTCTTGGCGTGTTCTGACAATCGATTCCATTGTTATCAATAGTATCCTGCTCTTAAGATCTTTCTGGACATTGCATGCCCATTTGAATGGGTTCCAAAGGACCCTTCATGTACTTCGTGAATTATCATGTCTACTTCGTGTCTATCCACGCATCTGAGCAGGACCCTGTCGAAGTTTCTTTTGTATAGCACATCTTCATTCAGGAAGAAATTTCTAGAAAGCCTCCTTAGAGTTTTCTATCTTTGTGCGATGCCCCGAGTGGGTACTCCTGAGTTTGAAGGAAGCGTTTGATATCGTGGAACCATGGTTTATCATCTATGACTACTTCAGTTGCAAACACATATGCAGGTCTTTCAAGGCGTCTGATACGGATCTTAGGTATATCGTTCCAATGGTTGACTTTGAACACGGAAGATAGAGTGGCCAAGGCGTCTGCCATTCGATTCTGATCTCGAGGAATATGATGCAATTCAACTATGTTGAAGAAAGTCAACAAACGTCTTGCATAATCTTTGTAGGGAATCAAACCAAGAGGATGAGTTTCATACTTGTCTTTGATTTGATTGATCACAAGGGCTGAATCTCCATATATGTCAAGGATCTTGATCCTCAAGTCGATGGCTTCTCCGATACCCATGATACAAGCTTCATATTCTGCTATGTTGTTGGTGCAATCAAATAGCAATCTGGCGGAAAACGGGATATGAGAACCCTCGGGAGTAATGATGACTGCCCCAATTCCATTGCCAAAAACGTTAACTGCTCCATCAAAGATTAAGCCCCATATAGATTCTGGATCAGGACCTTCTTCGGGTAATGGTTCGTCATAATCATTCATCTTTAAGTACCTAACATCCTCGTCAGGGAAGTCGAACTTGAGAGATTGTTATTCGTTGATCAGTTGATAAGCCAAGTGATCGGCGATAATGCTTCCTTTGACCGCTTTTTGAGCACGGTACTGGATGTCATATTCAGATAACAGCATCTGCCATTGAGCAATTCTCCCTATTAAGGCCGGCTTTTCAAAGACGTACTTGATTGGATCTATTTTGGAGATTAACCAAGTCGTGTGATTGATCATGTACTGGCGGAGACATTTTAAAGCCCATACCAAAACACAACATGTTTTCTCGAGCATGGAGTAACGAGTTTCACAGTCTGTGAACTTTTTACTCAAGTAGTAGATGGCATGCTCTTTCTTCGGTTTCATCTTCTTTGTCCAAGCAGCCCATGGAATCTTCTAGCACGATGGGTACATGATTAACGGTCTTCCTTGATTGGAGGAATCAATATCGGAGGTTACGGGTATTCCTTGATCTTGTCAAGCGCTTTTGGCAATCTTACATCACACAACCTCTTGATTTTGCGGAGAAGCTTGAATATCGGCCCAGTAGCGATCATTTGAGAGATAAATGGAGATGTAATTCAACCTTCAAGAAATCCTCTTACTTGCTTTTACGTATGTGGCGTAGGCATTTCTTGAATAGCCTTGACTTTATCGGGGTCAACTTCAATACCTCTTTGGTGACGATGAAACCTAGGAGTTTTCGGATCTTACCCCAAAGGTGCATTTGTTAGGATTGAGGTGAAATTTCCTTAGTCGCTGAAACAACTTCAAGAGATATTCTATATGCTCTTCTTCATTGTCAGACTTTGCTATCATGTCGTCCACGTAGACTTCAATCTCTTTGTGCATCATGTCATGAAAGAGAGTAGTCATCGCCTTTGGTAAGTTCTTTGCATTCTTTAATCCAAGCGGCATTACTTTGTAGCAAAATGTGCCTCATGGCGTGATGAAAGATGTCTTCTCCATGTCTTCGGGAGCCATTCTGATCTAATTGTAGCTAGAGAAACCGTCCATGAAGGAAAAGATGTTGAACTTTGCAGTACTGTCCACTAGCATGTCGATATGCGGTAGCGGGAAATCATCTTTTGGACTTGCTTTGTTCAAGTCCCGGTAGTCAACACACATTCTGACCTTTCCGTCTTTCTTTGTGACAGGTACTATGTTGGCTAGCCATTGAGGATACTCAGAGGTGGCGAGGAAACCTGCGTCGAGCTGCTTTTAAACTTCCTTTTTGATTTTGTCGGCCATATCAGGGTAAACTCTTTGCAGCCTTTGTTTAACTGGCGGACACTCCGGCTTTAATGGCAAGTGATGCTCCACGATGCTGGTATCTAAACCTGGCATGTCCTGGTAGGACCAAGCAAACACATCGATGTATTCTTTGAGAAGATCTATCAGTTTGCTCTTAACGTTGTTGTTGAGTAGAGCTCCGATGTTCACTTCTTTTTTGTCTTCCTCAAAACCTAAGTTAATTGCTTCCAAAGGCTCTTTGTGAGGCTGAATGATTCTTTCCTCGTGCTTAAGTAATCGAGAAATCTCATCCGGGATCTCTTTTTCAACTTCTTCCTCGGCGTCGAACACAGGGAATTCAAAGACGGGAGAGAGCATAGAGTTATTGCGTTCAATGGATTTGTCCATCTGCTAATCTGCATGTTTGATTTATGTTTGATTAATTAACTCTTCTCTCTTTTTTCTTTGGAAAAAAGTTAATGTGAAAGTGTATGCAGATTTTTTATTATATTTTTTTAAAGATTGTTTGTTTTTATTTGGTTTTTTTAGGATTACCATTTTCAGAAAAAGGGTAAAAGCGAAAACAAACACAAAATGTGGAATCAAAACAACGCTTTTATTTATGATTCACAATATGAAGCAGGGCCTAAATACAAACTCATTTGTCTTGGGCAAGACAAAGAAATTATTTAAAAGCTAAACCCTATAAAACATCTCTTCGTTTTGGGCGCGAGAGTTGAAAATAAAAGCAAAATAAACTACTTAGAACTATGAACATTAGTCTGAGCTTTAACAGGCTTCCAATAGTGGCGAACTCCTTGAAAGTCTAGATACTCTGGTAGTTTTCCTTTTGGCTTATTGCTTGTGTAGACTTTGGTCGTTAATTGACTGTTTTGGAAGACTACGGATGGTTGACCTTGCCTTTTGTCTTTCTGAAGCAATCTTAAATGCCTTGATTGGTAGATCGAGGAGCATAATATCGACATATGTCCTTTTAAGTGGCATGTATCACGGATTCTTGGGATGTTCCTTCCAATCTTTTGAGTGGAGACTCATTGTCTGCGACGCTTTCAATTCATTTCGAATTGTCCTCTTGATCTTGATAATTACGTTGATGTAGTGGTTAAGATCGGCTTAATAAACTCTGCGGTAGCGTTAAGCGAGATCTTCATTTGGGATCTCAATCGATGATGAGATCAAGAAGATGTGTATAACTCTTCTATTTGACTAGGATACTCAAAAGGATCGTCCCATCCAATTGGTTGGATGTCTTCAACTCTGATCTTTGAGCTTTCAGGTGCAGTGTATTTCACCATGTAGTCAAACTTTCCACTTGGTTCTCCCAAGGTATCCCAAATTTCAGAAGGGATAGGTGGATTTTCATTCTCATTGTTTTGTAGGGACATGTCTTGAATTGGTCAGTCGGAGGATAGAATGGCGCGTACGATTCTTCCTGGGACACATATTCAGAACTATTAAGATAAGTGCTCCACTCTTCAGATTCGGAGAGATCGTCTTCGTCACCTTCATTGGTAAGAACGTTAACCTCTTGAAGAATAGGGTTTAAGAAACCCCCTGTGGAATAATTCTACGATTGGTGAAGAGCTTCATCCTTTGATTGTCTTTAGGAAATCTTGGAGCAAATCCGAGCCGGTCTTTGTCTCGTTGTTGACGAGTTTTATTAGTTGTCCCCAACTGCGGCATTCTGTCTTTCACTATCTGTGCTTCTTTGTAAGAGGAGATAGGCGATCTACTTTTCCTTGTAGATTCACCTTCTAACGAAAGTCCTTGGGCCGAGTCCCTTCAACGTCGTCGGCGGTGATGAAAGAAAAGGTGGACAAATGGCTTACTAGTAAAGCTTGTTCAGCGATGGTTACTAGCTTCCCATTTGTTGTGAATTTTAGCTTTTGGTGGAGAGTGGATGTCACAGCTCCTGCTTCGTGTATCCATGGTCTTCCTAGCAAACAGTTGTAAGCAGCTGGCACGTCCATGACCTAGAAGGTAATTTGGAAGGTATGCGGACCAATCGTCATCGGAAGGTCGACTTCCCCAATAACGGATTTCCTTGACCCATCAAAGGCTTTGACCACTATATCATTAGATTTCATCGGCGTTCCTTTGTAAGATAAACGAGCGAGAGTCGTTTTTGGCATTACCTTTAAGGATGAACCGGTGTCCACTAGCACATTGGACAGAGAGTCTGATTGGCAAATCATAGAGATATGCAAGGCCAGGTTGTGATCTTTTCCCTCTTCTGGAAGTTCTTCATCACTGAAGCTTAAATTGTTGCAAGTTGTTATGTTTCCTACGATTCCACCAAATTGATCTGTAGCCACGTCGTGATCTACATAAGCTTGATCTAGCACTTTCATCAAGGCTTCTCGGTGGGCTTCGGAATTCAGAAGTAGAGATAGTATTGAAATTTTGGAGGGAGTTTGCATCAGTTGATCTACAACTCTGTACTCACTTTTCTTGATTAGCTTCAGAATCTCATCGAAATCTGAGTTGACATTGGTTCCATCAGACGGACTAACGTTTATGTTTGGATTACCAACAGGAATCCCCATGGGATTCTCGGGAGGTGTATTAACTGGATTATGTCCAACAGCGGGAACAACGGGTTGCTTTGGTGGTAACGGGGTGTACACACGTCCACTTCGCGTCACTCGTCCGATTTCAGCGATGTTAACAACAGCTGAAAGAGTTGGTATGGGTTTTCCTTTCCCATCTTCTATCATAGTTGCACTGTATTGGTAGGGAATTGCTTTGTCAGAGTTGTAAGGAATAAGACCAGGTAAACAAATCACAAAAGGAGATTCTGAAACTTTTGGACCGTTGTACTCGACTTCTACACACTTGGGCTCATTGAAGCAGGGGATAATGACGTTTACTTGGGCAATTTTTGAGTTGATATCTGAGACTAAAAGCTCATGCGGATAATGCCCTACCATATTAACGTCATAATCGTTTCTGTTTCTGAAGATCTGAATATCGCCAATGTTTATTAACCGTTGAATGTCTGCTCTTACAATTGGACATCCTCGAAGATCCCTGAAGCAGATTCTGCAGGCTATGTAGTTATGTTTAGCGAAGGCGCCCATTGTACTGTATGTATCATGGAGCTGTACTAAGATTTCTCTTATCATACTTATGTCAGTGATAAGATATCGATCTGTATTCCTTAGTATCAAGTTCACGGTATATCCACTATGATTGGGAAGTGGATTTGCTTGCACGTTTGGATTTGCATTCCTGAAGGAGAGAAGATTAGTTCTTACTAACCTTTGTACTTCGGCTTTTAGTGTTATGCAGTGCTCGAGATCATGACCCGGTGCTCCTTGATGAAAAGGGCAAGACACGTCTGCTTTGTACCACCATGGTAATTTTTCTGGTACCGGAGGTGGTGACCTTGTTTGCACAAGGTTCCTTTCTATCAACGCAGGATATAATTCCGTGTATGTCATCGGAATTGGATCAAACTGCGAGACCCGAGGTGCACGGTTCTGATTGTTGATTTGTTGAGCCTGTTGTCGAGGCTGTTGAGTTTGCTGGAATTGCGGGGTAATACCCACATTTGGACGTGCATTAACAACTGGTGCTATTGTGGCTACCTGTTGTCGGCGACTGACATTTTTCCTTGGTTTCCCTTGGGATACCATTCCTATGTCATGTTCTTTTTTCTTTGGGAAGCTGGTTCCGACCCTCTTGGTTCCGCTTGAAGACCCTATTTCTCTGGTTAGGCGTCCTGTTCGGACTCCTTCTTCTAGTCGCATCCCCATGCTTACCATTTCGGTGAAATCTCTGGGAGCGCTAGCGATCATGCGTTCGTAGTAAAATGGGCCAAGAGTGTTTAGGAAAACCTTGGTCATTTCTTTCTTCTCTAACGGTGGATTGACTTGGGCAGCAATTTTCCTCCAACGTTGGGCGTATTCTTTGAACGTCTCTTTTTCCTTTTGAGACATGGAGCGGAGCTGATCTCGATCTAGAGCCATGTCCAAATTGAATTTGTACTGTTGGACAAAGGCTTCGCCTAGGTCATTGAATGTCTGGATATTTGCACTATCTAGCCCCATGTACCACTTCAATGCGGCACCGGTGAGACTATCTTGAAAATAGTGAATGAGCAATTGGTGATTGTCATTATATGTAGACATCTTCCTAGCGTACATTGTAAGATGACTCTGCGGGCAAGAATTTCCTTTATACTTTTCAAAGTCAGGGACTTTCAACTTAGCGGGTATCCTTACGCGAGGAACAAGGCACAGATCGTGGGCATTCTTCCCAAACAATTCCTTTCCACGGATTGTTTTGATCTCAAGCTGCATCTTATGGAATTGTTCCTGGAGATTCTCCATTTGGCCACGAGGATTCATGTTGTCGCCTGGGTTATGATAGACTTCTTCGTCCGCAGTAGCGTGAACTACAGAAGTTGAGTTTGTCATGATCGGTTGAGAAACCATCATAGTGACTTGTGGAAAGGTTACTCCGTGCTGCGGAGTAAATGCTGAGTTCTGTAAAGTAGGAACCTCGATCGTGGTTACCTGTACCTCAAAAGTGGGTTGACGAAATCTGATGCCGAAATTGAAAGGCATGCCCATGGATAACCTACGGCATCTTGAAGAGGATTCTTGATGCAACAATGGCCCGGAGTAGTAGTGATCTATGAAATTGTCGCTGATTTTGGTAGCAATGTTGCTTCTTGACTTTGCGTAGTTGCTTACAAACTTACCAAAGTGAGTCTCTCCACCTCTTCTGAAGTGTTATCAACGTGCTCTGAGCTCAACATTTTCTTTCTCAAAATCTTCCATTGCTTTTCTCTATTTGCACGAGTATTATATTTGCGAGTTGGCTATGAGCGTAGTCGAGAAACTCTAAGGCCGACGACAGCGATCTTTCTCTGGAAAAATTCCAAAGATAAGATTCTAAACAACAAACTCGAAATGCAAAGTATAATGCATGATTATGAATGTAAAGAGAAAATAATTTCCAAAGAATTTATACTAAAAGAGAAATTTCTAGCAAATATTTGGATGGAAAACACTTATTTTATTAATTGTTGAAAGAAGATTACAACAATTTTTTTGTTTTGAGCATAGCTCTTACAATGATAAAATAAATGATAAAGCTAAAACTAAACTAATTAATCGTCCTCGTCGGATGAAGAACCAAAGGCTTGATGTAGCTTTAACTTCAGGATTTCTTTCCCATAGTGAGCTTTCAGTTCAGCTTTCTCGGATTTAAGCTTGTTGATGACTTTCTTCCACTTATCGGGAGGCGGGATTCTTTGGTTGTTATTTCCTCAAGATTTCTTTTCTTTCTTTGATGTATCTTTTGATCGCATTATTTTTCGACAAATCTTCTCATCTTTCTCCATGAGTCATTCATCTTGGAAGTAGGCGTCTTTTCATGATCTTTGACTGTTTCTTAAGCTTCTCGTTTCGAGTCGGTCTTAAAGAACTTGTCTTCCAAATCCTCTTTCTCAAGCCTCATCTTGGCCAAAGCTTCTTGGTATTCTCCCATAGTCTCGACGGAAAAATTGTTGATTTGGAAGCGGTTGAGAACATGGGTTCTTCATAAGCATAAGGCATTCGGAATTCCTTTGCTCTTTTCTTCACCAAAGTGTAGATTTCCATGGCTACACAATTCCTTGCATTACCCTTTTCCTTCCTTCGGATGTGATGCCAAGCTCTTATCATTTTGGCTTTCAAACCTTGGGAATCTTCCCCTTCATGATAGAAGTATCTTTCCACTGTAAAACCAAGGGGTTTACTAGAATTTGCATACCCGAGTTGACGTCTCGCCAAGAATGGGTTGTAGTTGATTCCTCCTTTTACGATGAGAATGCGTTGGCAAATTCTCCCAGACTTTCAATGATTTCCATCTCATTGTTTGCCAAGGTATACCAATGGATATCGTCCTTTGTAAGAGACATGAGCCTTGAGACCAATGCCAATCGTTTTGTTTTCACGGAAGATAGGAGATTTAGGCAAGTGTGAGACAATCCATTTGAAAAGCAGGCCTGAAAACACAATAGTTCCATCTCCTTGGCGATTCCTATGATTAATGGAAATCGTGTCACCAAGCAAAGTGGGAATGGGATTTCCAATCGAAAGATCCTTATGGCGTTGATATCAACGAAACTTGGGACGTTGGAAACAACACTATCATACCCCAATTTTTGACCTAATATACCACCTTACATATGCATCAACTTGCATCACTACGATTCGAGCGAAGAAATCGGGTGTGGCTTCTACAAGTCAAAATTAGGGTTTGATCAATTTTTCATCTTTTCAAGAGGTGATCAATTAGAGTTTGAGTTTCCACTCACCTAAATGGATCTATCTTAATCAATCATCAACGATTGATCTTGGATATCAACTTTTCTCATGATCTATCAAGGATCGACCAATTAGGGTTTTGTCGGGATAAGGAATTCTGATTTTCGATCAATGAATGACTTTTTTGTTTGGAGATTGATCTTCATATCTTCAATACAACATCTTGACCTAATTTCTTGATTCAAAACATCACAGAAGTTCACATTTTTCATCAGTCAATTTCTGGATCATCTGATGAAATTTCATCTGCACTGAAAAGTCAAACTTTGACTTTTGGTCAACTTTTTCAAGACAAAACTTTTTCAATCATCAAAATACTTCAAATGATTTATCATGATCATTAAAAATCAAGAAATTTGGAAAAGTCAACAAAAAGTCAAAGTTTTCAACACTTAGAAAATTTTTAAGTGTTAAAAATTTCATGTTTTTTCCTACTTTCATGGCATTTTTTCACATAGTTCCACTTGGAATTAGAAAAACTCAACATGAAAGTTGTAGCCCTTGCTACAAGCTTTCCAAAATGTCCAAGAACTTGCAAAACCATTTTGTCTAGCTACACTTTTGATTTTGAAACATAGAGCTCCAAAAGCCATGATTTTCAAGTTCACACTTCAAAGTTATAAGTCATTTTTTGCAAAATCTCTTTCTAGAAGCCTTGTCACCAATTGGAGATAGGCTAGAGCTGATAAAAATCAGATGAGAGGTAATTATGATGGAGATAAGATCAAGTTAAGTTTTAACCATGGTTAAAAGAATATTCCATTTTGCATTTATGGCAAAAATGACTTTCTTGCCCTCTAAGGCAAGTTTCTCAAGTTCAAGCCAATCTTCTCCACTTACCATTCTGATTTCTTGACCTATAAATAGAGGGCATGTTTCCAAATTGAAACTACACCAAAGCTATGCAAGAACAAGCTTTCACTCTCTTTTCTTAAATTTCAAGTTACATAGTTCAAAAGTGAGGATTTTGCACTTTTGCAAATCTTGTGAAAAACTATGAGAAACTTGGTGTCTAACATGTCTTAAACATCAAATACAACTTGTTTGAAGCTTAAAATCAACTTAAAAACAACTGGAAATCAGAATTGCTTTTCAAACTTTCAAACTTGTAAAAAACTGCCTTAACTTTCAAACTGATAATTGGCTCGAGCTAATGTTGATTTTATCATTTGAACATCATCCACATACTTCATATGAGTGATACAAATCATCTTCCTTGAACTGTAACACTTTCCAACATGAATTCGAAGTTTACATCAAGCATATGCAGTTGGACTTGGTCAGAATGATCCAGGTTATTTCAAAGCAAACATAGCACTTCCACACGTTCCATGAGGTCCACTGGTGCTATAGCAATCATCAAAGCAACTCTGTAACACCTCCTTCGAAGAATCAAAGTCCAGCTTCAAGAGGTAAGAACTCAAACTTTGAACTTCATATTTTTTAACTTCCAGTTCAAAAATGGCTTGGCCGTTTTGTTTCTGCACCCTCACTGATTGATAACCCTCAATCAATTGCTTAATTCCATAGCCATACACGATTTCACTTTGAATTTTCAGAATTAGGGTTCTTCGTGTTTCTGGGAAATTTAATCATCTAAAACTAAAAATAAATGGAATAATCACCATCATGTTCCTGGTTAAATTTCGTTCAAGTTTGATGTTTACATCATTCATTTTCATTGAGAAACGAAGAATCCATGGTTGAATGAAGGATTGAGGAAGAAGAAGATGGAGTTCGCGCGTGTTCTTGTTGATTTTCAAATTTAAAAATTTCGTTTATAATATAATAACATGGAATGGCATAAATGAACCGATGTATTGCCGCCCCAGCGGTTTCCAGCTCACCTTTAAGTCACTTGCCTTGCCTTGCCCAATGGTCCCGGGTTCGAGTCCCCTTGGGACCATTTTGCCAAAAATTTTTGCTTCTCTCTTCACATTTTTTTCCAACTTCAATGCTTTCAAAACCCAATCAAAACTCCTCATTTTGAGGTGATTTTTTGTACACTTGTCATTTAATATGTCTATTTTATGATGATGTCAAAAAAATTCAAAAATGTTCTCTTTTGATTATATTTTCATCGAGCCGAAAACGAGACGTTTTAAGTACTTTTCAAGTACTTTTCAAAGACATTCTTTCAAACTTTCGAAGCTCGAATCTTTACCAAACTTCTTGAGGGTATATTCCACCTTTCAAAAACACTTTCAAGATCTTTTCATAACTCTTCAACAAACTTACACTCTTTTTTCCATGATCGACCCGATTTGAAGATAAAACCGAACTCGTTTTTCCTCGAACTTCTTAATCGATCATGGGCCTCCCTCACGGTGTAAGTCCCAATTCTTTTTATGTACATAATTATTTCCTTGTACATATCCAATTCTTTTATGTACATACCAATGTTTGCTTGTGCATAATACAGATACCTTCGTAAATATTCAAGTATAGCAAACTTTCGTTCGTCTATTCGCTTGTTTATACACCATTTCCATTAGTATTAAGAGGAGCATTATTCCCGGTGAAACTGCTTTTACACCAGTGGGCCTCCCTTACGGTGTAAGTCCCAACCCTCCTATGTACATACATATTTCCTTGTACATAAATACTCATTCATGTACATATTCACTCCTTTGTACACAACCAAACTCTTGTAAATAAACTTTACACACTTGTTTATATTTCCTTCATAAACTCCTGTGAATAAACTTCATACACTTGTTTATATAACTGTTTAGTTATAACATAACAACTATTCTAACAATTAAGTTCCTCACAGAGTTAGCCTCCTCTTGGGCTTTGTACAAGATAACTCATTCATCTGAGTTAGCCTCCTCTTAGGCTTCATATAAGAAAACTCATTCATCTGAGTTTAGCCTCCACTTAGGCTTCATATAAGACAACACTCCCCTGCTGAGTCAGCCTCCTCTTTGGCTTCGTTCAAAAGAACTCCTTATTGAGTTTAGCCTTCTCTTGGGCATCAAACAAGAAAGACACCACGAAATCTCTTAACAGCCTCCTATTGGGCTTCCAATACAAAGAATCACCCGCGCTAGGATAGAACCCTGAGAGTATGATTTCCCGGTGAAATCGCTCTTGAAAATCCTAAGAGGATGGTTTCCCTGTGAAACCACTCTTAAAGCCAAAGCCAGCCATACCCTATAGTTTCCTCTTGAGCTTCATACAAGGACCCTCGATGACCCTCGGAATTCCTCCTCTTGGGCTTACAATACAAGGACCCATGGGCTTCTTAAAGGCATCCCCCTAATCCAATTAATTTCTCCTCGAGATTTAGACATCTATCATCTCTATGGAAGAAGTATCTCATCTATCACATCACATACAATCAAATACTTTTCAAAACTCTTTTTCAAACAAAAACATCTCTTAATCGTAAGTGGTAACGCTTGTACACTCAAGCAAAACACCCAATGCTTACAATTAAAAGATTCAATCATCTTTTCAAACATCTTTCTAAAACTCGTGGTAGCGCTTGTACACTCAAGCAAAACACCTATAACTACGATGAAAGATTTCAATCAATCAACCTTTCAAAATGTATGTGATGAAATAGATTAGATACATTTTTCATTAAGATGACATTTGTCTCTGTCTCTTATAACTTCCTTTGCTTCCACTAGCATAAGTGGGAACTACAATTGCTCTTACTTTCTCAACATCCCTTTGAGAATACGTAGGCACAAGGTCTCATCCTTGCCAAGAAAACTTCTTTCTCCCTCAAACCAAACAAACCATAGATCCCTTTAGATCCGAGCTACAAATGCTCTGATTCCCATTAAGGGATATGTATGCAGAAGATCCCAATGATCTTTGCGAGCACAATAATAACAAAACCTAGGATCCCACATAATCTACCCTTCTTAAAATCCAAAGGAGAAACTTTCCCAATCATAGAAATAGCAATTAAAACACACAAACATATCAAACATATTCATATATAAAGCTATAGATAAATATATATACTTAGGGTGCTCCGTCTATTCCCTTTATATAACAAACACCCTTGCCCAGAATCTCCCCAATGCGTTACGTCTAGTTTGCGCTAGTCGTAATGCATATCATATCAATTGAGGGTATTGCAGCTTTCCCCTTTTTCATAATCATTTTTTCTTGTGTTGGAAATAATAAAGCTTGATGCTCGCGGAATCTTTAGAAACAAATCAAAAGAGTAAATCGTTTCGAGCAAGAGAATCCGAATTCAGATTCGATTCCCTCGCGCGTCACTTTTTAACGCGAACAAAAAAATGGCGACTCCACTGGGGAGTACGCTAAACTTTGATTTTCAAAAAAAAAAACGTGACTCTGCTCAAGAGCACCAAGCTTTTTTTGTTTTCAAAAAGAAAAAAAAAAGGGGTTAAGCTTTCATATGTGCATATGTTTGTTTTTCTTTATTGTGTGTTTCGTGATTTCATCTGATGGAAAGAAATCCTAACCCGGATTTAAGAAACATTTTAAGATCTAGGTGGGGGTATAGTCCTATTAACTTGTGGGAAGTTTCATTACTTACTAAGTTAATTTGAGATCCCTCTCTCAGTGGAGGTTGTCTCGGGAGTATTTGTGTTTAGCAAGTATTTGTGAAGACATTTTGCTTTCGAGAGAACTTACGAAGCTGAGTGGCTGTAGAACACATAACCCATCCTGGCCAATTAGGATGTAGTGCAGAAATTATTCAGGCGTAAGCATAGAATAATTGTCATGCGAGACTACGATCAGGCGAGTTTTTCTTGAAAAATATTATTGGACTTCGAGTATTCAACAAATCCGATAATATTTCAAAGAGAAACGTTGAGCCTGTATTATCAGTAGAACCCGTTTCACAGATAAATAAGCCCTTAGAACTTACCCACGTTTGGTTCTTATCGTTGGCCTTATGCTCGTGACTTCAAACGCTTGAACGTGTGTATAACAACTAACCATGTTTGTAGCATTCATGCATTCATTCAAAAACTTCATTTCTCTTCCCATTTCCAAAGAATTTCGAGATTTTTCTTTGTAAATATTTTAGGTTAGAGTGATGGACGTCAGAGGAAGATTCACCAAGAAATACAGTTTTAGGATTCCTGATGTAGGAAAGTTAAAAGAGTTAGCATCCTTGGTAGAAGATCCCTCGGATTTCAGAAAACGCTATGGAACTCTTTTAACTGTCCTGAACACTAACGTTGATGAAGTACTTCTCAAAACTTTCGTTCAGTTTTACGATCCAGTCTATCGCTGTTTCACTTTCCCTGACTATCAGTTGATGCCTACTTTGGAAGAGTACGCACACATCCTAGGTATCTCAGTATCAGATAAGGTGCCTTTCAATGGTTTGGAAGCCATTCCTAAGTCACCAGTCATTGCAACAATGACTCAGTTAAAGAAATCTTAGATAGACAAAAACCTAACTACCAAAGGAAAACTCTTAGGACTAACTTCAAAGTTCCTAATGGAGAAGGCTCTTAAATTCTCCGAAGACGGTAGTATGGTAGCCTTTGAAGCTGTTTTAGCTTTACTCATTTACAGATTGGTGTTGTTTCCCAATGTCCCAAGTTTCGTTGATATCAACGCCATAAGGATCTTTCTGATTGGAAATCCCATTCCCACTTTGCTTGGTGACACGTATTTCTTCATTCATCATAGGAATCGTCAAGGAGATGGAACTATTGTGTGTTGTGTACCTCTGTTTTTCAAATGGATTGTCTCACACTTGCCTAAATCTCCTATCTTCCGCGAAAACAAAGACGATTGGCATTGGTCTCGAAGACTCATGTCTCTTACAAACGACGATATCCATTGGTATACCTTGGCAGACAATGAGATGGAAATCATTGAAAGCTGTGGAGAATTTGCCAACGTACCTCTTATTGGTACGAAAGGAGGAATCAACTACAACCCATTCTTGGCAAGACGTCAACTCGGGTATGCAAACTCTAGTAAACCTCTCAAATTTACAGTGGAGAGCTACTTTTATCATGAGGGGGAAGATTCCCAAGGTTTGAAAGCCAGAATGATCAGAGCTTGGCATCACATCCAAAGGAAGGAGAAGGGTAATGCAAGAAATTGTGTAGCCATGGAAATCTACACTTCTTGGGTGAAGAAAAGAGCGAAGGAATTCTGAATGCCTTATGCTTATGAAGAACCCATGTTTTCAACAGCTTCCAAATCAACAATTTTTCCCGTCGAGACTATGGGAGAATACCAAGAAGCTTTGGCCAAGATGAGACTTGAGAAAGAGGCTTTGGAAGACAAGTTCTTTAAAACTGATCTCGAAAAGGAAATGCTTAAGAAGCAGGTCAAAGATTATGAAAAGACCCTTTACTTCCAAGATGAATGGCTCATGGAGAAAGATGAGAAGATTTGTCAGAAAGATAATACGATCAAAAGATACATCAAGGAAAGAAAAAGAAAGCATGAGGAAATAACAACCAGCAATCCCGCTCCTGACGAGTGGAAGAAAGTCATCAACAAGCTGAAAGCCGAGAAAGCTGAACTAAAAGCTCACTATGGGAAAGAAATCTTGAAGTTTAAGCTACATCAAGCCTTTGGATCTTCATCCGACGAGGACGATTAATTAGTTTAGATTTAGCTTTATCATTTATTTTATCATTGTAAGAGCTATGCTCAAAAACAAATAAAATTGTTGTAATCTTCTTTCAACAATCAATAAAAATAAGTGTTTTCCATCCAAATGTTTACTAGAAATTTCTCTTTTAGTATAAATTCTTTGGAAAATATTTTCTCTTTACATTCATAATCATGCATCATACTTTGCATATCGAGTTTGTTGATTAGAGTCTTATCTTTTGGAATTTTTTCCAGAAAGAAAGATCGTCAAGCTGTCGCGTCTTAGAGTTTCTCGACCACGTCCACATCCAACTCGTACATACAATACTCGTTCAAAAAGAAGGAAAATAATGGAGGGTTTTGAGCTAGAAAATGTTGAGCTTCGTAGCACAGTGACAACACTTCAGGAAGAGGTGGAGAGACTCACTTCTTTGGTAAGTTCGTTGGAAACTACGCAAAGTCAGCAAGCAACATTGAGCAGTCAAAATCAAATCAAGCGGCAATTTCAGAGAGCACTACTACTCCAGTTTCAACTGTTGCAGCCAGTAGTCCACTCTTCAGTATGCCAGAAGGTTATCTATGGGGCATGCCTTTCAATTTTGGCATCGGATTTCGTCAACCTCTTTCTCAGGTGCAAACAACCACGTTTGAGGTTCCTACTTTACAGAACTCAACATTCACTCCGCAGCATGGAGTAACCTTTCCGCAAGTCACTATGACGGTTTCTCAACCGATCATGACCAACTCAGCTTCTGTAGTTCACGCTACTGCAGACGAAGAAGTCTATCATAACCCAAGCGATAACACGAATCCTCGTGGCCAGATGGAGAATCTCCAGGAACAATTCCATAAGATGCAGCTTGAGATTAAAACAATTCGTGGGAAGGAATTGTTTGGGAAGAATGTCCACGATCTATGCCTAGTTCCTCGCGTAAGGATACCCGCTAAATTCAAAGTCCCTGACTTTGAAAAGTATAAAGGAAATTCCTACCCGCAGAGTCATCTTACGATGTACGCTAGGAAAATGTCTACGTACAATGACAATCACCAATTTCTAATTCACTATTTCCAAGACAGTCTCACCGGTGCCGCACTGAAATGGTACATGGGACTAGATAGTGCAAATATCCAGACATTCAATGACCTAGGCGAAGCCTTTGTCCAACAGTAAAAATTCAACTTGGACATGGCTCCAGATCGGGATCAACTCCGCTCCATGTCTCAGAAGGAAAAAAGAGACATTCAAAGAATACGCCCAACGTTGGAGGGAAATTGCTGCCCAAGTCAACCCACCGTTAGAGGAGAAGGAAATGACCAAGGTTTTCTTAAATACTCTTGGCCCATTTTACTACGAACGAATGGTCGCCATCGCTCCCGGAGATTTCACCGAGATGGTAAGCATGGGAATGCGACTAGAAGAAGGAGTTTGAACAGGACGCCTAGTTAAAGAGAGTGGATCTTCCAGTGGAACCAAGAGGGTTGGAACCGGTTTTCCAAAGAAAAAGGAACATGACATAGGAATGGTATCCCGAGGGAAACCAAGGAAGAATGTCAGTCAACAACAACAGGTAGCTACCATAGCGCCAATTGTTAATACAAGTTCAAATACAGGAATTGCTCCGTAGTTCCAGCAAACTCAACAGCCTCGACAACAAGCTCAACAATACAATAATTAGAACCGTGCACCCCGGGTCTCGCAGTTTGACCCAATTCCGATGACGTACACAGAACAACATCCTGCATTGATAGAAAGGAATCTTGTGCAAACTAGGTTACCACCTCCAGTACCAGAAAAATTACCATGGTTGTACAAAGCAGACGTGTCTTGCCCTTTTCATCAAGGGGCACCGAGTCATGATCTTGAACACTGCATAGCACTGAAAGCCGAGGTACAAAGGTTAGTAAGGTCTAATCTTCTCTCCTTCAGGAACACAAATCCAAACGTGCAAGCAAATCCACTTCACAATCATAGTGGACATACCTTGAATTTGATACTAAGGAATACAGATCGGTATCTTCTCACAGATGTGAATATGATAAGAGAAATTTTGGTACAGCTCCATGATACGTACAGTACAATGGGCGCTTTCACTAAACATGACTACACAGCATGCAGAATCTGCTTCAAGGATTTTCGAGGATGTCCAACCGTAAGAGCAGACACTCAACGGTTAATAGACATTGGTGATATACAGATCTTCAGAAACAGAAACGACTATGACGTGAATATGGTAGGGCATTTTCCGCATAAGCTTTTAGTCTCAGATATCAACTCGAAAATTCCCGAAGTAAACGTCATTATCCCCTGTTTCAACGTACCCAAGTGTGTGGAAGTTGAATATAACGGTCCAAAAGTTCCAGAATCTCCTTTGGTGATCTGTTTACCTGGTCCTGTTCCATACAGTTCTAACAAAGCAATTCCCTATCAATACAATGCAACCATGACAGAAGAGGGGAAGGAGAAACCCATGCCAACTCTTTTAACTGATGTTAATATAATTGAAATAGGACGAGTAACGCGAAGTGGACGAGTACATACTCCGTTGCCACCAAAGCCACTTGTTGTTCCTATTGTTAGGCAAAATCCCGTTAATACACCTCCTGAGAATCCCATGGGGATTTCTGTAGATAATCCAAACATAAATGTTGGTCCGTCTGATAGAACCAACGTCAACTCAGATTTCGATGAGATTTTGAAGCTAATCAAGAAAAGCGAGTACAGAGTTGTGGATCAGCTGATGCAGACTCCTTCCAAAATCTCGATACTATCTTTACTTATGAATTCCGAAGCCCACCGAGAAGCTTTGATGAAAGTGCCAGATCAAGCTTACGTAGATCACGACGTGACTACAGATCAATTTGGTGGAATTGTAGGCAACATAACAGCTTGCAATAATTTAAGCTTCAGTGATGAAGAACTCCCAGAGGAAGGAAAAGATCACAATTTGGCTCTACATATCTCGATGATTTGCCAATCAGACTCTTTGTCCAATGTATTAGTGGATACCGGTTCATCCTTAAATGTAATGCCAAAAAAGACTCTCGCTCGTTTATCTTACAAAGGGACGCCGATGAAATTCAACGATATAGTGGTAAGAGCCTTTGATGGGTCAAGGAAATTTGTTATTGGGGAAGTCGACCTTCCAATGACGATTGGTCCCCATACCTTCAAAATCACTTTCCAGGTCATGGATGTGCCAGCTGCTTACAGTTGTTTGCTAGGAAGACCATGGATACACGAGGCAGGAGCAGTAACATCCACTCTCCACCAGAAGCTAAAATTCACAGTAAATGGGAAGCTAGTAACCATCATCGGTGAACAAGCTTTACTAGTAAGCCATTTATCCAGCTTTTCTTTCATCACAGCCAACGACGTTGAAGGGACACAGTTCCAAGGACTTTCGTTAGAAGATGAATCTACAAGCAAAATCAGATCGTCTATCTCCTCTTACAAAGAAGCAGCTCAGATAGTAAAAGATGGTAATGCTGCAGGTTGGGGACAAGTAATAAAACCTGTCAACAACGAGACAAAAGCCGGGCTCGGGTTTGCTCCAGTATTTCCTAAAGACAATCAAAGGGATGAAGCTCTTCGCCCAATCAGAGAAGTATTCCACAGTGGGGGTTTCATAAACCCTGTTCTTCAAGAGGTTAACGTTCTTACCGATGAAGGTGATGAAGACGATCTCTCTGGATCTGAAGAGTGGAGCACTTATCTTACCAACTCTGAATATGTGTCTCAGGAAGAATCATACGCGCCTTTCTATCCTCCAACTGACCAATTCAAAGGCATGTCTCTACGAAACAATAAGAATGAAAATTCACCTATCCCTTCTGAAGTTTGGGATACCTTGGGAGAACCAAGTGGAAAGTTTGACTATATGGTGAAATACACTGCACCTGAAAGCTCAAAGATCAGAATTGAAGACATCCAACCAACTAGATGGGATGATCCTTTTGAGTATCCGAGTCAACCAAAAGAGTTGTACATATCTTCGCAATCTCATCATCAGATTGAGGTTCCAAATAAAGATCTATGCTTTAATGCACCTGTGGAGCTTGTTAAAACAGATCTTAACTATCACTACATCAACGTGATTACTGAAGATCAGGGATACGATTCTAGAAACGAATTGGAAAGCGTTGCAGACAATGAGTCTCTTCACTCAGAAGATTGGAAAGAACATCCCCAGAATTCAACACGAATGCCAATGGAAAGTACATATGCCATGTTCCATGCTCCTCGATCTGTCCATCAAGCAGAAGAAGATCGATTCAGCAGCACAAAAGGCAAGGTCAAACATCCAGAGTCTTCAAGGCCTGTTCGACCAACGACCAAAGTCTATTCAAGAACTAAGCCAAGTGGAAAACTACCAGAGTATCTTGACATGCAAGGAGTTCGCTACTATTGGAAGCCTGTTGAAGTTCGGACTAATGTTCATAGTTCTAAGTAGTTTATTTTGCTTTTGTTTTGAACTCTCGCCTCGCCCGAAGCGAAGAGATGTTTTATAGGGTTTAGCTTTTAAATAATTACTCTTTGTCTTGCCCAAGACAAAAGAGTTTGTATTTTAGGGCCCTGTTTCATATGGTGAATCATAAATAAAAGCGTTGTCTTGATTCCACATGTTATGTTTATTTTTCATTTTTTACCCTTTTCTTGGAAATGATAATCCTAAAAAACACAATAAAAATCTTCAAAAAAATATAATCTGCATCCACTTTCACATTAACTTTTTCTAAAAAAATGAAAAAAAGAGTTAATTAATCAAACATAAATCAAATATGCAGATTAGCAGATGGACAAATCCATTGAACGCAATAACTCTATGCTCTCTCCCAACTTTGAAATCCCCAGTGAAGTCGCCGAGGAAGAAGTTGAAGAAGAGACCCCGGATGAGATTTCTCGACTGCTTAAGCATTAGGAAAGAATCATTCAGCCTCACAAAGAGCCTTTGGAAACAATCAACTTAGGTTCTGAGGAAGACAAAAAGAAGTGAACGTCGGAGCTCTACTCGACAGCAACGTTAAGGGCAAACTGATAGATCTTCTCAAAGAATATGTTGATGTATTTGCTTGGTCCTACCAAGACATGCCGGGTTTAGATACCGATCGTGGAGCATCATTTGCCATTAAACCGAGTGTCCGCCAAGAAACAAAGACTGAGAAGAGTTCACCCAGGAATGGCCGACAAGATCAAAAAGGAAGTTCAAAAGCAGCTCGACGCAGGTTTCCTCGTCACCTCTGAATATCCTCAATGGCTAGCCAACATAGTGCCTGTCTCCAAGAAAGACGGAAAAGTCAGAATGTGCGTTGACTACCGGGATTTGAACAAAGCTAGTCCAAAAGACGATTTCCCACTACCACATATCGACATGCTAGTGGATAGTACTGCAAAGTTCAACATCTTTTCCTTCAAGGACAGTTTCTCTGGTTACAATCAGATCAGAATGGCTCCCGAAGACATGGAAAAGACATCCTTCATCACGCCATGGGGCACATTTTGCTACAAAGTAATGCCGTTTGGATTAAAGAATGCTGGCGCAACTTACCAAAGGGCGATGGCTACTCTCTTTCATGACATGATGCATAAAGAGATTGAAGTCTACGTGGACGACATGATAGCAAAGTCTGACACTGAAGAAGAGCATATAAAATATCTCTTAAAGTTATTTCAGCGACTAAGGAAATTTCAGGCTCCGCCTGAATCCTAACAAATGCACCTTTGGGGTAAGATCCGGAAAACTCCTAGGTTTCATTGTCAGTCAAAGAGGTATTGAAGTTGATCCTGACAAAGTCAAGGCTATTCAAGAAATGCCTACGCCATATACAGAAAAGCAAGTAAGAGGATTTCTTGGACGGTTGAATTACATCTCCAAATTTATCTCTCAAATGACTGCTACCTGTGGGCCAATATTCAAACTTCTCCGCAAAAATCAAGAGGTTGTGTGGACAGAAGATTGCCAAAACGCGTTTGACAGTATCAAGGAATACCTGTCAGAACCACCAATACTGATTCCTCCAGTCGAAGGAAGACCATTAATCATGTACCTTACCATGCTAGAAGATTCCATGGGCTGCGTGCTTGGACAGCAGGATGAAACTGGTAAGAAAGAGTATGCCATCTACTACTTGAGTAAAACGTTCACAGACTGCGAAACTCGTTACTCCATGCTCGAGAAAACATATTGTGCTTTGGTATGGGCTTCGAAACGTCTCCGCCAGTACATGATCAATCACACGACTTGGTTAATCTCCAAAATGGATCCAATCAAGTACGTCTTTGAAAAGCCTGCCTTAACAGGAAGAATTGCTCGATGGCAGATGCTATTATCTAAATATGACATCCAGTACCGTGCTTAAAAAGCGGTCAAAGGAAGCATTCTCGCCGATCACTTGGCTTATCAACCAATCAACGAATACCAATCTCTTAAGTTTGACTTCCCTGACGAGGATGTTATGTACTTAAAGATGAAAGATTGTGACGAAACGTTACCTGAAGAAGGTCCTGATCCAGAATCTAGATGGGGCTTAATTTTTGATGGAGCAGTTAACGTTTTTGGCAATGGAATTGGGGCAGTCATCATCACTCCCGAGGGTTCTCATATCCCGTTTTCCGCCAGATTGCTATTTGATTGCACCAACAACATCGCAGAATATGAAGCTTGTATCATGGGTATCGAAGAAGCCATCGAGTTGAGGATCAAGATCCTTGACATATATGGAGATTCTGCCCTTGTGATCAATCAAATCAAAGACAAGTATGAAACTCATCACCTTGGTTTGATTCCCTACAGAGATTATGCAAGACGTTTGTTGACTTTCTTCAACAAAGTGGAACTGCATCATATCCCTCGAGATCAGAATCGAATGGCAGACGCCTTGGCTACTTTATCTTCCATGTTCAAAGTCAACAATTGGAATGATATGCCTAAAATTCGTATCAGACGCCTTGACAGACCTGCATATGTGTTTACAACTGAAGCAGTCTTCGATGATAAACCGTGGTTCCACGACATCAAACGCTTTCTTCAAACTCAAGAGTACCCACTCGGGGCATCGCACAAAGATAGGAAAACTCTAAGGAAGCTTTCTAGAAAGTTCTTCCTGAATGAAGATGTGCTATATAAAAGAAACTTCGACATGGTCCTGCTCAGATGCGTCGACAGACATGAAGCGGACACAATAATCCATGAAGTTCATGAACGGTCCTTTGGAACCCATTCAAATGGGCTTGCAATGTCCAGAAAGATCTTAAGAGCAGGATACTATTGGATAACAATGGAATCCGATTGCTGTAAACACGTTAAGAGGTGTCACAAGTGCCAGATCTACGCAGATAAGATCCACGTGCCACCAACTCTACTCAACGTTCTCTCTTCTCCGTGGCCCTTCTCCATGTGGGGCATCGACATGATTGGGATGATCGAACCAAAAGCGTCCAACGGACATCACTTCATTTTAGTGGCTATTGATTACTTCACCAAATGGGTCGAAGCAGCATCTTACGCCAACGTCACAAGACAAGTGGTTGTGAGGTTCATCAAGAACAACCTCATTTGCCGATATGGAGTTCCAAGTAAGATCATTACAGACAATGGACCGAACTTGAACAACAAAATGATGAAAGAACTGTGTGAGGAATTCAAGATCGAGCATCACAACTCATC
Source organism: Vicia sativa (assembly GCA_021764765.1). NCBI lineage: Eukaryota > Viridiplantae > Streptophyta > Magnoliopsida > Fabales > Fabaceae > Vicia > Vicia sativa. The sequence goes on from CM038793.1 coordinate 212,523,122, forward strand.
TCCTTACCGACCAAAGATGAACGGCCCTGTTGAAGCCGCCAACAAGAACATCAAAAAGATCGTCCAAAAGATGGTTATCACCTACAAAGATTGGCACGAATGTCGCCATTTGTTCGCATGGGTATTGTACAAGACGCACTTCAACAGGGCAACTCCTTTTCTCTAGTATACGGCATGGAAGCAGGTTCCCGTAGAAGTTGAAATTCCATCAATGAGAGTTCTCATGGAAACTAAGTTATCGAGGCGAATGGTGTCAAAGCGATACGACCAATGAACTTAATCAAGAAAAGCGCTTGACCGCTCGTGTCATGGACAAATATATCAAAGAAGGATGAAGAAAGTCGACAAAAAGGTCCGACCTCGTGAATTCCAAGAGGGCGACCTTGTGCTTAAAAAGATTCTGTCTTTTCAACCAGATTCTAGGGGCAAATGGACTCCTAATTACGAAGGACCATACATCGTCAAAAGAAGCTTTTCTAGCGGTGCTATGACCCTCACAACCATGGACGGTGATGAACTCCGCATCCCGTGAATCTGATGCGTCAAAAATACTTTGTCTAAAAACAAAAGACTCGCTAAGTCGAAAACCCGAAAAGGGCGGCTTAGGCAAAAATGAGCGTCTCGGTGGACTGAAAACCTGAAAAGGCGGTCCAAGCAAAAATTAGAGACAATAAACAGAAATTATCCTGGTAGATTGAAAACTTGAAAAGGCAATCTAGGCAAAAATTAAGGATAAAAATGACAAAGTAATCGATCATCCATTGCTAATCAAGAATCTTCCATCAATGGATCTTCAATCAAATTTTCTAAAGCAACAAGCCCAGTTGGAATTCAAAGTTGTCAGGGATAATAGTGGTTATTGCTTTCAATGTAGCCTTTTCCCAATAAATTATCATTTCCAACTCTTGTAAATAGCTCATGGAATCACGCCTTTGGCTGATTACCATTCCATCAATAAAATTTGAGCCTTGTGCCCATTTGTTTGCAATTCTTGCTTTATTCTGTTCTGAAAAATAACGCTTTTTATTGTAAAAATCACTTTTGAAAAAAGTTTAAAATGAATTTTTACTTCAAAATTTTGAAATAAAAGCGAAATTTTCCTTTGAACTATGAACACAGGAAGAATTTCAACAGTTTTTCCACGAGTGTTTCGACCTCTGAAAGATAGAACAACTGCTACAGAAGTCTTCTTCTTCTCAAAAGAGATCATCAAAGGACGGTATTCTTATCCAAAAAAAGAATTCCCAACAAAGTTGCCAATGAAATGCCTTTTTCAGAAAAGTTTAAAGCATGCAACTCAGATTCATCATCAGTAACGTCTACACCATGGCTGCAGATTTTGCTGAGTATTTGTTTGAACTGTGCCGTAGTCCTCTTCCAAAATACCCCCTTTTGTTATCTTGTCAAGTATCGTCAGCATGCATATGACATTCATGACATTCATCATTCATACATAATAGCATCATTAATGCATTCCTGCATTTCTCAAAGTTTGCTTCAACATCACTTATTTAGGTTGCATTTATTCCCGAAAAACAAGTGTGGATGTGTCATCTCTCCAACAGATTATCCCCAAGCAGAATAAATACGTTTGTTCTCTACCATGTTCCCCAGCTGAGATCATTCCTTATTGGGAACGGAGTCTTAATTGACTGTTTCTTTCCAGTTCATTCCTGGATAGAACCTCGTCTCTAACCAACTCATGTTTAGATTTCACAGAAAAAATCTACCTGCAAACAATAAGCAATAGCCTCGTCTCCTGAGCTGCTTATTTCCTTTTCATCTTGAAGCTTGTCATAAAAAGATTGTTCTTCTCAGCAAGTTCAAATCATGACAGTTCTAGAAATCCCCACAGTTGTCTTTCTGTCTAAAGAAAACCTGTGCCTTTTCAATCAAAATGCCCGCATCTTCTCAAAAGAGAGAGATCCCCGGCAAGATTGTAGCTGTGAAAACAGAAACTCGTTTGAGATCTGCTTCCATCATTGACTGTTATTCACAAGGCTGAATACTTAGTAATTTTCTCAAGAATTACCTTGTTATAGTTATCACTTCGCTGGTAATTGGTAATATCTTCAGAATTTGTTACCATAAACTATCACAAGGATGATAATTGGTAATATCATTTTCACTTACCTTAAACATTGTCACAAGGCTGACAGAAGGTAATTTTCTCGTTTCCCGAAACGAAACAGATTTTCACATGCATTGTGAATCTTTTTTTCCCAATAAAACAAATTGCTTGTTTCCCAACAAACAGGATTCTCCTTTCTGAGATAGATTGAGTCATCCTCACAACCCTTCCCCATTATATCAATCTTTGATATCTCTTGGGTAAACTTTTTGCAATCATTTTTGCATCATCCGCATTTTTGGTATCTTAGGTCCAAAATTTGCGTATTCTGATATTTAAGTCTCTTCACACCTATCGAGACGAAGATATTCATCTTCGTATCTCAGGTTAAAGAAACTTAAATAGGGGCATCTGTCATACCCCAATTTTTGACCTAATATACCACCTTACATATGCATCACTACATCACTAACAGTTCAGAACAGAAGAAATCGGGTGTGGCTTCTACAAGTCAAAATTAGGGTTTCATCAATTTTTTCATCTGTTCAAGAGGTGATCAATTAGAGTTTGAGTTTCCACTCACCTAAATAGATCTATCTTAATCAATCATCAACAGTTGATCTTCAGATATCCAACTTTTTCTCATGATCTATCAAGGATCGACCAATTAGGGTTTTTGTCGAGGATAAGGAATTACTGATTTTCTGATCAATGAATGACTTTTTTGTTTGGAGATTGATCTTCATATCTTCAATACAACATCTTGACCTAATTTCTTGATTCAAAATATCACAGAAGTTCACATTTTTCATCAGTCAATTTCTGGATCATCTGATGAAATTTCATCTGCACTGAAAAGTCAAACTTTGACCTTTGGTCAACTTTTTCAAGACAAAACTTTTTCAATCATCAAAATACTTCAAATGATTCATCATGATCATAAAAAATCAAGAAATTTGGAAAAGTCAACAAAAAGTCAAAATTTTCAACACTTAGAAAATTTTTATGTGATGTGATAGATGAGAAACTTCTTCCATAGAGATGATAGATGTCTAAATCTCGAGGAGAAATTGATTGGATTAGGGGGATGCCTTTAAGAAGCCCATGGGTCCTTGTATTGTAAGCCCAAGAGAAGGCATTCCGAGGGTCATCGAGGGTCCTTGTATGAAGCTCAAGAGGAAGCTATAGGGTATGGTTGGCTTTGGCTTTAAGAGTGGTTTCACCGGGAAACCATCCTCTTAGGATTCAAGAGTGATTTCAGCGGGAAATCATCCTCTTAGGGTTCTATCCTAGCGCGGGTGATTCTTTGTATTGGAAGCCCAATAGGAGGCTGTTAAGAGATTTCCTGGTCTCTTTCTTGTTTGATGCCCACGAGAAGGCTAAACTCAATGAGGAGTTCTTTTGAACGAAGCCCAAGAGGAGGCTAAACTCAGCAGGGGAGTGTTGTCTTATATGAAGCCTAAGCGGAGGCTAAACTCAGTAAATGACTTTTCTTATATGAAGCTTAAGAGGAGGCTAAACTCAGTAAATGAGTTTTCTTATATGAAGCCTAAGAGGAGGCTAAAATCAGATGAATGAGTTTTCTTATACGAAGCCTAAGAGGAGGCTAAAAGGGGAACGTTAGTTGTTAGACTAGTTGTTATGTTATAATTGAACAGTTATATAAACAAGTGTATGATACGTGTTCACAAGAGTTTATGAAGGAAATATAAACAAGTGTATAAAACGAGCGTTCAAAGCAAGTGTAACTTGATTATTTGCAAGTTTGAAGGTGTACAAGGGAATGAATATGTACACGAAGGGGTGTTTATGTACAAGGAAATGAATATGTACATAGGAGGGTTGGGACTTACACCGTAAGGGAGGCCCATTGGTTTTAAGAGAAGTTTCACCGAGAATAATTCCTCTCTTGATCCCAATGGAATCGGTGTATAAACAAGCGAATGAAAACAAACGAACGAAGTTTGTTATACGTGAATATTTACAAAGATGTTTGTATTATGTACAAGGAAAAATTAATATGTACATAAAAAGAATTGGGACTTACACCGTGAGGGAGGCCCATGATCAATTAAGAAATTCGAGGAAAAAACTGATTCGGTTTTATCTTCAAATCGGATCGATCATGGAAAAAAAGGTGTGTAAGTTTGATGAATAGTTTTGAAAAGGTTTTGAAAATGATTTTGAAAAGTGAAGTATATTCACAAGAAGTTTTGAAAAGATTTGAGTTTGAAAGTTTGAAAAGAACATCTTTGAAAAGTATTAAGAATACTTAAAATGTCTTGTTTTCGACTTAATGAAAATATAATCAAAAGAGAATATTTTTGGATTTTTTTGACATAATCATAAAATAGGTATTAAATGACAAGTGTGCAAAAAATCATCTCAAAATGAGAAGTTTTGATTGGTTTTTGAAAGTGTTGAAGTTTGATAGAAAAAGTGAAGAAAACAAGTGGTAAAAATTTGTTTTGGTCTTCAGGAGGCATGAACTCATGACCTTTTGTTTTGAATTGAAAAGTTTTACCACTGAGCCAAGTGCTTGTCTTGTTATTTACACGTTTCCAATTAATTATATTTAAAAACAAGTCGTTGAAATGTTAAAATATATGTGGAATGTGAAAAAAAAATGACAAAATGGTCTCAGGGGGATTCGACCCCTGGACCATAGGCAAGGCAAAGGAGACATGAAAAGCGTGCTGGCAACCGCTGGGGCGGTAATACATCCGTTCATATATCTCATTCCATGTTATTATATTATAAAACAACTATTTGAATTTCTGGAAAACAAGAAAACGCATGCAATGTTCTTCCTCTTCATCCAATCTTCATTCAATCATAGATTATTCGTTTCTTGATGAAATTGAATGATGTAAACATCAAACTTGCTCGTTTTAAACCCAGGAACATGATGGTGATGATTAATTTCATTTATTTTTAGTTTAAGAGGATTAATTCTGAACATGACCAGATGAACCCTAATTCTAAGAATCAACATGAAATCGTGTATGGCTATGGATTTAAGCAATTGATTGAGGGTTAATGATCAGTGATGGTGCAGAAATAAGATGGCCAAGCCATTTTTGAACTGGAAGTTAGAAATTAAAAAGTTCAAAGTATGAGTAGCTTACCTCTTCGAACTGAAATCGAAATCCCTTTTAGAGGGTTTCCAGTTGTTGTTTAATGATCACTATAGCACCACTGAACCTTATGGAAGGTGTTTGATCACTATGCTTGCTTTGAAATGGTCTGGAACTCTCTACCCAAGTCCAACCGTAGATTGCTTGATGTGAACTTTGAATTTGAGGTTAGAGATGTTACAGGTTGTGGATGATGATTTGAATCACTCATGTGAAGTGTATGGATGATGTTTGAATGATAAAATCACAGTTAGCACGAGCAAATTAGAAGTTTGGATGTTAAGGCATATTTTACAAGCTTTGAAATTTTGAACAAAGATTCTGAGTTTGGGCAGTTCTTGTGTTGTTTTTAAGTTTTAGACAAGTTCTATTTAGTGTTTAGAACATGTTAGACACCTAATTTCTTTCAGATTTTGCAAGATTAGCAAATTGCAAAAATCCCTCACTTTGAACTATGAAACTTGAAACTTAAGCAAGAAAGAAGGAAAGCTTAATTTGGATAGCTTTGGTGTAGTTTGAAAATGAGGAAATGACCTCTATTTATAGGCCAAGGTTTCTGAATGATTTGGCAAAGATATCTTTGAAGGAAACTTGCAACTTGGTTAAGAGGTAATAATGGAATCTTTTGCATTTAATGCAAAAGTTACTTTCTTTAACCATGGTTAAGTTTTCTTCTTTGATTCAATCCACTTCTAAATCATTCAAACTGATATTTATCAGTTACAAGTTGCCTCTAAGTGATGACAAGGCTTCTAGAAGGCGAAAATGCAAAAAATGACTTATAATTTTGAGACATGTACTTGAAATTCCATGGTTTTGGAGCTCTATGTTTCAAAATCAAAAGTATAGCTAGAAAAAATGGTTTTTTCAAGTTCTTGGACATTTTGGAAAGCTTGTAACAAGGGCTACAACTTTCATGTTTTGAGCTTTTTCTGATTCCAAAAGGATCTATGTGAAAAATGGCCATGAAAGTAGGAAAAACCATGTTTTTTAACACTTGAAATTTTTTCTAAGTGTTAGAAATTTTTCAAATTGGACTTTTTTGTTGACTTTTTCAAATTTCTTGATTTTTTATGATCATGATGGATCATTTGAAATGTTTTGATGATTGAAAAAGTTTGTTCTTGAAAAAGTTGACCAAAAGTCAAAGTTTGACTTTTCTGAGCAGATGAATTTTTATCAGACGATTCAGAATTTGTCTGATGAAGAAACATGGACTTTGTGATGTTTTGAATCATGAAATTAGGTCAAGATGTTGCATTGAAGACGTTAAGATCAATCTCCAAGCAAATAGATCATTCATTGATCAGAAATCAATGATTCACTATCCTCGATAAAAACCCTAATTGGTCGATTCATGATAGATCATGAGAAAAAATTGGGAATCTACAGATCAAATGTTGATGATTGATTTAAGATAGATCATCTGAGGTGAGTGGAAACTCAAACCCTAATTGATCATATCTTGAACAGATGAAATTTTGGGGAGACCCTGATTCTGACTTCTAGAAGCCACACACGATCTATTCTATTCTGAAACTGTTAGTGATGCAGTGATGCATATATGAGGTGGTATATTAGGTCAAAAATTGGGGTATGACAGTATCCACTTCTACTTTCTATCTAATGGGTGTGTTATATCTATCTATCACTTAATCGCTACAATGCATGTGAAAGAAAGAAAATAAAGAAAACATAGGGAAAATAAGGAAGTATTTACAAAGTTTTCTCGATCGAGCCCCGTGACAATATGCCTACATATTCCCTCATGCAATGGGAAAGTCAAAACGCCGTAGTTCGACTAACATGTTTTGGTGGGTTTCAATTTATTTTTATGGGAAGTTCGATTCCGCATCCTCACAATTGCAACTCGTGCTTGGCGTTGCAGCTTATAGAATTCTTATGCTCGGCCGCTCGCACACTTAGAGATTCGCTTGGATTTGAAAGGGAACACCCTTTTTGAAAAGGTTTTAAACACGAAAAAGAGCCAAGAGGCGAAAAAAGTTTGAAGTGAGGTTGGTCGGTTTTACCTTTGAAAAAGGAGTCTTGAACCATTATTAGGTGTTTTGATTTTCAAAAGAAAAGAAAAGAAGTTTTAGTTTTATTACATGCAAGGATGCAAAAGAAACAAGAAAACAGGCAAAGGGAGACTAACTAGTTTTACCCTAATGTTATCATGCAAAGTTGGACCTAAGGTTGGGGATGAAGATCTCTATCTATGTTGACATGAAAAGGATGAAGATCCTAATGTCTAGGCTTGAGAGCTATCCTAGTTGAGCGTTCCTAAGGGAAACTGTCCTAAGATTTGTCTTGGTTGAACAACCAAGGGGTGCAAGGGGAGAAGGCAAGCAAGTGCTTTGGTAGAAGCACACAAATAATGCAATGCACCAACAAATTATTTACACATGCGCGGGGAAGATGAAAGAAGTCCCATAGCCTGCGAAGGTAACGTGTATACCAGAGTGAACCAGGAGCCGACTTTCGAAGGAAAACCATAGCCATGAATGGAAATAATTATGTTCACCAAGAGTTTCCTCTAGGAGAAAGGTATCACAACATGATATGAATTATCAAGTGTGAGGAGCATATGAGTGCGAGTGTCAATGCAATGAATGCGAACCCCATGACAAAGCGTGGAGAGTCAAAATATGTAATTCTTGCCACTTTTATTATTGACTCGATAAAAAGAAGCTTCACGATTCGCGTGAGCTAAGCTGACACAGACTGAACTGTGTGAAGGTTGATTGCAAACCCTTTCCGCGTGCCCATCATATCATATATATCATCAGTATCAAAGCGGGACTTTTCTTGGTGGTGCCACACTGGGTTGGCTAACCACTCATGACCTACGCAAGCACAAAAATAAACACACAATGCAAGTTACCTCCCTATGCACGGAAGTGAATTTTAAACAAACCACACAAAATTGCCACAAACGGGTCTTTAAATAAACCAGAGGGGTTCCTGAACATGCATCTCTATTCCTACTTCTCATGGCAAAAGAAAGCGGTAAAACCCTACTTCTCATGCTCTCTAGAAAAGCGGTAATAGAATACAGTAAGAAGGTATAGAAATACCAAACGAATGACAATCTGTAAGCAAAAGAAAGCTAGAAATACTCTGGAAAACTTCAAGTACTATTGACAAGCAATAAAGAAATCCAGTGAGTAATGCGCGGAGGCATCAAAGCATGATCGGAATGTGTGTTCGTACGCATCCGAAGCAAAAGAAACCCGTAAGAGATTGTTATCCAGATAATACAGACAATGGATGCGCATATCATATGCACAATCAGAATGAGCGTTCGCACACATCTGAGCTAAACCAATAAGCCCGCGATAAGGTGAAAACCAAGGAAAGCAGACAAATGGTATGCATACAGTATGCGGTATCGGAACGGGCGTTTTTACACATTCAAAACAATCCCATAACCTGCAAGACATCACAATCGAGACAATGCAAACAAGAGAGTGTGCATTCGTACGCAAGTAGGTATCAGAATATACATTTGTACACATCTAACGCAAATAAACCTGTAAGAAAGGTGAAAACCAAACAAGCAGACAAAGAATACGCATTCATATGCAAATAGGTATCATAATGTGCAGTCGTACACATCTGACGCATATAAACCTGCAAGAAAGGTGAAGACCAAACAAGAAGAAAAAGAGTATGCATTCGCACGCAAATAGGATCGAAATGTGAATTCGTACACATTCAAATCAAATCAAACGATAAACCTGCAAGAAAGGTGAAAACTAAACAAGAAGACACAGAGTGCACGTTGGTACGCAAATAAGATCGGAATGTGCATTCGTACACATTCGTATCAAACGATAAACCTGCAAAAAAGGTGAAAACCAAACAAGCAGACAAAGAGAGCACACGCATGTGTGCAAGATCAAGATATGTGTCATAACACATCCAAATCTCAGAATAATGCTCAAAGTACCTCACACATAAAATAAAGTGTCAGAAATAACAAAGCAAGGTCTTTAACAGAAGCACCAAACTCAAAAGCGATTATTCACATGATAATACACTAGTATAAGCGTACAAGAAGTGAAATACAATCTCAAAAATCAGCTTGGGAAAGCGCTTATTCGAAATCAGAGCAAAAACGTCAACTTCTCGGAATCGATTACAAATCGCATGGTGACTTGCAAACACATCAACGAATTAAAAAATATGATCGGTTTTAATTAATTCTGAGTGGAAGCAACATTTTTGGACCTTAAAGGAACGGGGGAGCGAGGGAGTTTTAGGCATGTTGCACTTGAAATTTGGTGTCGAAACCATCAAAAATGGTTTTAAAACATGCCAAAACATTGGGAACAAGTATGGTTACCTTGGACCTTTGAGAAAAAATGAGGTTCGATGCACAAAAATGCATGAAAAGGCTTATGGGAAGTTAAATTCATGTGTCGATTTAATCTTCAATTCTCATTTTTTTTGATTTTGAAATGAGAGAGAAGTAGATATTAAATCCATACATGAAGATACAATTCAAAGCAAATTAAATTTGCAAACAATATGCAAGAAAATCACAAGTTCGAATTAACAAGAATGCATGAAAATGCACATTTATTCATGTATTTAAGGCATTTTTCATGAATGAAATGCTACATGAATGACATACAATATGCAAGTGAATGATCAATCGACCTATGCCACGTCTAATCATAATGCAAGGTATGAATTAAGATAAAAAAGAATCAAGAATTCACATGTTATAATGCAACAAGTAGAACAATCAAGAATGCATCAAACAACACATGAAAGTGTGCATGAAGTTAGGCCTCGACACACCTTATCGTTCATGAAATCAAGATTTAACACGTGGATTTGACTCAATTAATCAAAACAAATGCATTCTAATGCATGAACATGAGAATTACAATGAAAATGAAAGCCTAAGATGCCTTATGTAAAATGAAAATGCCTCATGAGAGCTTAATGTACAAAAAGCTACATCTCGACACAATTAAGTTTTCAAATCAAGCCTTAATTCACATGAATTCAACTCAAAATATTCGATACAAATGCAATCTAATGCATGAGCATAAAATTTATGATGCAAATGATCAATTCAAGTAGTTTATGTATAATAAAAAAGACTACATGCAAGTGTATGTATGCTATATGTACAAAATTCCTTCACATCGACACAATAACGTTCCAAAATCAAGCTCAATTCAATCAATTTTCAAGCAACAAATCAAGAATCGGATGCAACAAATCTGTTGGTTCTATTGATTGGCAGCAATTTTGGTAAAACATTCTTCTAAGAAACGTCTTGAAGTTTAATGAAGTAGCAGATGTCACAACAGATATCCTGACATGTGTAACTGACTTAAGTGTAGAATTTTTAGAAAGTCAGTTTGTTATCAATTGTGTGCTTCGATTAAGGAAGCTGGAAAAACGTCCTCAGAAATTGTTTTGGAGATTTATTATCCTAGTTTCATGGAGAGAAGACAAGATGCATGAAGACTTGTGAGTCAAGCAACCGTAGTTGCTTTCACTCTATTTAAAGGGCTGCAATCCTACTTTTGCAGTTGGCCCTTCCAATTTTAGTGATTCTAAATTTTAATTTCGTTGTGCTTTGTTTTGGTTTTAAGTTGTCAATTGTGAGCCTCTCTTGTAAGTTACTTGAGAAGGACGTTTCTAGGCTGCTAGTTTTCAATCACCAAAAGCTTTGAAGCAAGCGTGATTGTGTGTCTTTGAAGAGTATCTTCAATATTTATTAGTTTTTAGTATCACGGGTAGTGGTACTAAGGGAGTGAGCGTAGGATTCTCATATCTAAATGTAGTATCTTAGGTAGAAGGATCACTGGGTAGTTTGATTAAGTGAGGAGGGGTAAACGAGTAAGGTTTAAATCCGAATTAATACTACTAATAGTGAACTTTATCCCTGGCTTGGAAGCCCCCAGACGTAGGTTATTGAGAGCCGAACTGGGTTATCAATTCTCCGTGTCCTTTATTGTTTTCTGTACTCTGGAACTCTGTGCTGAGTGTTTATGTCCATAGCAAATTTAAGTTTCGTGACATTAAATTCGACATCTTATATCTGATACTAGAATTTGAATTGGTATCAGAGCAGCCATCTTGCTCTGTCTCTAGGTGAGATCTAGGGAAGACACTTTTTGGTAAGATGGAGAAGGAGGCAGTATTCCTTTGTAGACCACCTATTATGGATGGTTCTAACTATGATCTATGGAAGCCTCGTATGGAAGATTTTATAAGGTCCTTGGGTAACAAGGCTTGGAAGGATATTTTGAAAGGAAGGACTCATCCTGTGATTATTAGAGCTGATAACCAACCTACTGGTGAGCTGAAACCTGAAGAAAATTGGTCAAAAGATGATGATGAACTGGCTCTTGCAAATTCAAAGGCCTTGAATGCTATATGTGGTGCAGTTGACAGAAAAATCTTTAGACTAATCAATACATGTGAAGTGGCCAGATATGCTTGGGTAATTCTTAGAATAACTCATAAAGGTACCTCCAAAGTAAAGATGTCAAGACTTCAACTACTCACTACCAAATTTGAAAACTTAAGAATGAAGGAAGAAGAAAGAGTTCAAGAGTTTCACATGAATGTTCTTGAGATTACTAACGCATTCAGTGCCTTGGGAGAGAAGATACCAGAAGAAAAGTTGGTAAGAAAGATTCTCAGATCTCTTCCTAAGAGATTTGACATAAAGGTTACAACGATTGAAGAGGCTCAAGAAATCAACAACATGAAAGTTGATGAATTAATTGGTTCACTCCAGACTTTTGAAGTTGGCATGAATGAAAATTTAGACAAAATTTCTAAGAGTATAGCCTTCAAGACCAACACTGAAGAAGTCGAGGAATTTGACTTGGACACTGAAGAAGGACTTTCTAACACCATTGTCTTTCTTGGAAGACAACTCAACAAGGTGCTAAAAATAATGGAAGAAGACTCAAGACCAAATGTTAGGAACATCTCACATGACATCAGAAGGTCAGTAGATTATGGCAGAAGAACTAGATCAGAAAACAAAGTCAACCAAGACAAAGAATCAAAGTGTCAATGCTGTGAAGGATCTGGTCATATCATAGCTGAATGTCCTACATATATAAAGAGAAAAAAAGGACTAGAAGTAACATGGTCTGACAAAGACTCTGGGGTGAAGTTGAAGAATATTCATCCAAGGAAGTCACTGGCCTAACTGGGATCTACAGATCAAATGGAGGTTATGACGAAATGCATAAAGAACTGGAGGATCAAAAGAAAATGGTAGCTCAACTAGAAGCAGAAAATAAGAAGAACTTAAATACCATTTCAAAACTGGAGGAAGAAGTAAATCATATCAAGTCTGATCTAACAAGCCTAACCAAATCTGTCAGAATGCTGAATAACGGGTCAAATGTATTGGATAACTTATTGATGACTGGAAGAGATGCAAAGGAAGTGAGTGGTCTGGGATATAATAAAACAACCAATAAGAGACACCATTCGAACATGAATAACCTTCAGTATAAACCTCAAATGTTGACACACTTGTCTCAACATCTTGAAAGAAGAAATTTAGGACACTCCAAAAGAAGACACAAACATTGGAGATGTTACCACTACAGGCGATTCAGTCATATAAAGTTATTCTGGTACAAGCTACATGGATATCCAAAATCTGACTCTCAACCTAATCAAACAAACTAGGATGGGAGAAATAAGAAATAGTGGATTCCCAAAGTTGCAACTAATTGTCTCATAGCTCATACATCTCTTAGAGAATCTGCCAAAGAAGACTGGTACTCTGACAGTGGATGTTCAAGACACATGACTGGAGCTAAAAACATACTAGTGGACATCAGATCACACACCACTAGCTATGTGACATTTGGAGATGGACCTAACAGAGAAATCAAAGGTGTTGGAAAACTAAATTGTCCAAGAGTCCCAAATCTGGAGAATGTTTTGCTTGTCAAACGGTTAACAACAAATCTGATCAACATCAGCCAACTATGCGATCAAGGTTTTAAAGTAAACTTCATAAAATCCAAATGCATTGTTATAATTGAGAAAGGTGAAGTTGTAATGAAGGGTGGGAGATCCAAATACAACTTCTACTTGTGGATACCTGGAGACTTAAGTGTATCCTCAACTTGCTCTTTAGCCAAGGAAGATGAAGTTAAGATATGGCATCAGAAGTTGGGACATCTACACATGAAAGGAATGAAAAAGATCATCTCTATGGATGCAGTGAGAGGAATCCCAAAACTGCATATTGAAGAAGGCAGAGTCTGTGGCGAATGCCAAGTTGGAAAGTAAACCAAGACATCACATCATAAGGTTCAACATCTTACAACCACAAAAGTTCTAGAACTACTTCACATGGACCTAATGGGACCAATGCAAGTGGAAAGTCTTGGTGGAAAGAAATATGCTTATGTAGTAGTAGAAGATTACTCTAGATACACCTGGGTGAACTTCATCAGGGATAAAAACAAAAGTATTTGACGTCTTCAAGGACCTCTGCTATAGAACTCAAAGAGAAAAGGACAACTATGTGATTAGAATTAAAAGTGATCCTGGAAAGGAATTTGAAAACAACAAATTCACAAAGTTTTGTTCCTCTGAAGGAATCAGTCACGAATTCTCATCACCCATTACTCCTCAGCAAAGAATCTACCTTACCACTTTTGGGCAGAGGCCATGAACACCACATGCTACATACATAACAGGGTATCTCTAAGAAAAGGTACATCAACAACCATTTATGAAATGTGGAAGGGTAGAAAAACTATTATCAAATACTTTCACATCTTTGGAAGTAAATGTTATATACTGGCTGATCGTGAACAAAGAAGAAAATTGTATCCCAAGGGTGATGAAGTAATATTCCTAGGATACTCCACTAACAACAGATCATACAAAGTCTTCAACAACAGAACAAAAGTCATGATGGAATCCACAAGTGTTGCCATTGATGACAATGGTTGGAATGAAGAATTAGATGTCTCAGACAATGTCGAAACATCTCGAAAAGACACTCCAGTTACTAACACATAAGAACACGAGTGTTATACCCCAAAATTTTCCCTCATTTCTCTCAAGACAATCCATGGCTCTATATTCAAGAATTTCACAAGGTTTGCTCAAATAAACCCCTCCTAAGCAATCAATCCAAACAAGGATTTCGCACATATCAGGTTAAGATGGATCTCCAATAATTTAAGTGGAAACCATGTTCCATCATATGCATCAGGGATCATCATGTCAAGTTTCAAGCTTTACAAGTCAAACTTGCTCATCCAATGGCTCAATAGCTGAAAATCAGTTGTATTGGACAAAAAGTCAACTATGGTCAACATGCAGTCAAACTTCATAATTTTTGGTCAACATTAATATTTTGAAGTGATATTCATCATTTGATCAAGAGTGGATCATGATTCATCAAGAAAAGTCAAGATCTGATCAAAAGTCAAAGTTTCTAAATTAGGACTCTTCAGACAAAAGTCAACAGAACTTTGACCAAGCATAACTTTCACATACTTTATCAAAAATATTTCCACCAAAGCTCATTTTAAAGAGAATTCAATTCTCTACAACTTCATGTCTCACAAGCTTTGGCTAGAAATGCTTCATTTTGAAGTTATGGATCAAAACATTATAGGTCCTTTTAAAAATCAACAAAAAGTCATCTTTTTGCAAAGAAGTGTTCTTGAGCATGGAAACTTAAATGAAGATGAAACCAAAAGGGCTGTTTAGAAGACATCTTGAGATTTCTAAAAAGTTCAAAAAAACCCAGAAATGTTAAAAATTGAGGAAGATACAAGTTGTACAAGTTGGGCATTTTTGAGGAGGTGCATAAGGAGAAATAGTTGAGAAAATCAAATTTTTTCCAAATGGGCTTAACTTTTCTTGGTTCAAACTTGTTTCTAATCATAATTAGAACCTCCAAGCCCAATGCCACGCCCTTGCGCTTTTTATTTTATTTATTTTGATTTTTTATTCATTAAAGTCAATTTAATTAAAATAAAATAGTAAAAAATAAATCAACCAATGCAAGGCTGTATATTTGACATTCTTGAGGTCCAAGATACCTATTAAATGACCTGAAATTCGAAATTGAAAGATTGGCAAGTGATTGGTACAAGATTGGAAATATTTGATCAAGATTGACAAGATTGACAAATCAAATATATTCCCATTGAATGGGATATATTTTCTCATTAATGCTCAACCTGAATCCATCCTCTATAAATTCAGAGGGTTTCTAAACCCTAAGGAGTTTTTTTTGCAGCTTAAAGAACCCTAACTAAGCTCAAGAAAACCGTGTGTTTCAAGCAACTTGCAGCGTGAGTTTTGCTTCGATCCAGGGCATTCCAAGCATTCAAACAGCTTCCCAGAGCTCCTTTGAATCGTTCCAGACCCTTGCAAGCACGCAAAAGCTCCTGAAACGTAAAATCACAGTTTCGGTTTCCATGCATATTTTCCAACTTTCGATTTCATACATACATGCTTGTTTAATTCAATTTGATCATATATTTGTGTTTGTATTGATGTTTCGATGCTTTTTGGATAGTTTAATTCAACTTTAGACGCATGAACCAAGATCTTCCATTGTTAGAGTTTGAAGCTTTGATTTGGGGTTTTGCGTATTAGCCAAAATTAGAGCAAACTAAGGGCATGGTCGTTTTCAGTGGGTCAATTCCAATCGATCCATGGTTTCATATATAATTTATCTTTGGTATTTGTCAAGTTTTAATTTACAGGTACTATAGCTACGAACCAAAATCCGTAGGCAAAGGATGCAGCAAATCCGTTGGCATAGGTCTGGAAATTCAAATGAAGAAGACGACCCTTGGCGCGTTTTGGTGCCAACCCCAGAAGTTCCAACTTCTGGACATCCCTCAGAGACATCATGTCCAGAAGCTCCAGCTTCTAGATCCCCAGAGGAAACATCGTGTCCAGAAGCTCCAGCTTCTGGATCCCCAGAGGAGACTTCATGTCCAGAAGCTCCAGCTTCTGGATCCCCTTCAGCAATAAAGCCCCTAGAAGCTCCAGCTTCTGGGCGTCCCAGGTCCAGAATCTCCAGAAGCTCCAGCTTCTGGAGCCTTCTAGTGCCAGATTCCCCAAAAGCTCCAGTTTCTAGACGTCCCCAACAGTAGAATCTTCAGAAGCCCCAGCTTCTGGACCCCTCCAGATGCAAAAGCTCCAGCCTCCGGACACGCTCAACAGGATTTCCACCAGAAACTCCAATTTCTGGACGCCCACAACGCTCCACTCTCAGAAAGCCCAACTTCTGAGGCAGCTTCTGCCAGAAGCTCCTTTTTTACTCTTTTGATTTTTTTTACTTATTTATTTTCTGCTTTCCCTCTTAATTAATCAATTAATTTGATTAGTAATTAGATTAATTAATTAGGTTAATTAGATAACTTCACAAATAAATTTTTCATGCTTTTTAATTAATTTAATTAACTTAATTTAGGTTAATATTCCTTCATTTTTCTTAATTAATTAAAATCAATTAGAAATAGGATTTTCTCACATAAACTCTAATTTTCAAAAATACCAAAAATACTAGGACTTATTTTTTCACTTAGATCATTTTTTTCTGCTATTTATTTTCTTGCATCTTAAATTTTAGAAAGGATGTATAGGTTGCAAGTTTATTTTCATGTAATAGCGTAGAATTTTATTTTCCGCATTTACTTTCTGCACCTCCTATTATGTATCTTCCCCAAAGCCATGTAATAGCGTATGACCTTTACGTTTCCGTAATTTACTTTCTGCACTTATTAATTTCTAGTAATTAGGTGTGTATGGCAAGATTAACTTAATCAATCTAGATCATTAATCACAAGATAAATATCTGAAAACCACACACTTTTTTCACACATGCACCTATCTTAGGGTATCCTCTCTCGTTGCCTTACGAAACAATGGTCATATCCCTCGAGTGTAGGGTATCTTAGCACAGTTTCCTATAATATATCATCATAGTCCCTTCGACTTAAAAGATCACAGTCCCTCGATGTTGCCTACGAACACATGATCTCGTCCCTCGATTGTTGCCTACAAAAAGTGATGATCGTCCCTACGAATGTGCTAGGATATCCCTACAAGTTTCCTTCTATGACCATCCGGTGTCCCTTTGAATGTCCCTTTACATCCAACGAATAAGGTTACCTCTCAACCAATGGTATGGATGGCCTTATTCTAAAGGAAAGCAAGATAACACGGAAACGACCATTCTTGAAATTCCTGGCAGCAGATACGTGATGTCACAGAGAATGTTATGACACACTATCTCACACTCTGTTAACAATTTACACAGTAAATATAAATAGCTGTAAAGAACACAATAAGTTGTTTACCCAGTTCAGTGTCTAACTACACCTACATCTAGGGGCTACCAAGCCAGGGAGGAAATTCACTATTAGTAGAGTTAATTCAGGAATAAACCAACCAGTTTATCTCCTTCACTTAAAACCTACCCAATGCAACTTCAACCTAAGTCCTACTTAGATCTGAGTACCTACTCACTCCCCCTCAATCACAACAGTGATATCAACCAATTGAATAATTGAATTGTGAAGACACACTTCAATAAACTGTCTTGATCTCGCTTGAAAGCTTTCAATCAAGAGACAAACACTCGTGTTTTAAAGCTTTGAGTGATAAACTACCCTTACAACAAATCCTAGTCCAAGGCACTTATCAATTGATAGTTGCTTGGCTCACAAGAGATACTAGAATTACAAATACCAACTGTTAACTTTCCTAACAGTACACAAATAACAACCTGCTATATCTTCAATAAATTCAGTGAAGTGGTTGAATTCCTTTTATAGAAGCATAAACTTCGCTGGGTTCCATAAAGATAGCTAGGTTCACTTAATTTAATCCTAAAACATGGTATTTTCAACAACCAATTTAGGTTTAATTAATATTAACCTAGCAGCCACGTGAGCATGCTTTCTAATAACAAAAACAATATTTAGCACTCAACAAACTTCCCGAAAAGTCTCAGAAAACATTCTCGATCGAATGTCACCGAATGTCATAACATCCGCATGACATCGATCTTTCTGCAGAACTTCCAGCACTTTAGCTTCCGCTCGAGTGTCCTTTAATCATCCTTAGCAGGTAGGATTTATCTTCAATCTCTGAATGTCATGACATTTATCAAGACATTGCTATAGCCTAGTTTTACCAAAATTAATGCCAACTAAAAACACTAACAAACTCCCCCTTTGGCACATTTTTGGCTAAAACTACTTAACACATCAGAGTACCTATGCAGCAGAAGACAAACTAGTTCTAAGCTTAAAGAAACTAGAACCTAGAGATAAGATAAATTCTACCCATACAGAAATCCCACAGTTCCCACAATTGCCCACATACAAAATTTAAGCCCATAAAGGGCCAAAGGAAATAATACAAGTACCCCAAGCATTCAAGCAAATAATTAAAGAAGGTACCAACAATGTTTAGGGGTACATCTTGTCAAGCCATTACAAATGTGTCAATAAGAGGATTACAATCATCCAGAATACACAAAGATTGGGAAAATACAGGAACAAGAAACAAGAACAAAATAAAAAACAAAGAAAACAAGAACCATCACAAAGAATGATCGCTTGCTCTCCTTTCCTGAAGAAGCATTGTGATCATTATCAGTGTGAGCAACAACATCAGCAGCTACCACTTCAGCCTGAGTCTTGAAACCGTAACCGACCGACTGCAGCTTGGAGCTTTCCTTTTCTTGGCCATTGGTGTCCTCTTCGCCTTGAGCTACAAACAGATTTAACCCTATACTTGAAGAAGTTCCGCTTTGGTCATCTTATCAACTTGAGCACCGTAGATACCACCCTTTGTCGTGATGGGAATCGCAGGAGTAGCAATAACAGAGTCCATAGAAGCTCTCTGGACATGATCTCCAGATGTCTTGACATTCTCTGTGACATCTGGATCAACTGCTAAGCTAGGGCTAGTAGACTCTTGGTTAAGGGGAAATGATACCTGTGCAGTGTGATTTTCGCCTAGGTTCCGGTGACTATCCTAGCAATGGCTTCTTCCACATACATGGTACCTTCTATTTTTATCTCTCGGAGGAACAAACGAAGATGAGTCGTGATCTTACCGAGGCTAAGTCGATAACCTTCAGGCATTCTTTGCATGCGATTATTGGTCTTGAGTCGATGCCATTGAACGAGGAGAGTCCTTCACAGTTCAACATTCATGGTGCGATTGCCTAATCTCACCATGGTAGGAGATGGACAATGTAGTCTTGGGATGAAGAGGATGAGGAAGACATGTTTTGCTGAGATAAGTTGAGAAATAGAGTCCAAGAATGACAAAGAGTTTGAGAGTATCTTTTGAATGAAGAAGATATGATACTTTCAAATGAAAAGGCTATTATATGGAAGAGTCTCTTCATATTCTTGAACCTTATAAAATAAGAGGAAAATAATCAAATGACCCACTTATGATTAATAAAAGGTCTCTTCCTCCCTTGAAGCAATCTTAATTGCTACAATTCCTCATACCGACAAATACCCGCTTGCTCCTTAAATTTTCAAATTGACTAGCATCAAGAGCCTTAGTAAAATGTCACCTGAAGTTCTGACTACATGATCCAATTTAATCACTTTCTCCTCCACAAGGTCTCGATGAAGTGATGTCTAATGTCAATGTGCTTAGTCCTACCGTGTTGTATAGGATTCTTTGATATATTAATAGTACTCGATTGTCACAAGACAATGTCATGACATCTGTGTGACATTGTACTTTGACAAGATCCGCTTCATCCGACTATTTGAGAACAAGCTACCAGCTATGAATTCACCAAGAAGGACAAGGACACACGCTTTTGCTTTTGTTGAACCAAGAAACAAGATTGTTTCCCAAGAAGAAGCATCCCGTAAGTACTTTTTCTCATATCACTACCAAATTTAGTCAAGATCATAATAACTGCATAAAATTGGTTCACATCCATGGGAATACAGGATACCATAATTGCAAGTTCCACTCACATACTTCAGAATTATTTTCACCTGGTTAATGTGACTTAGTTTAGGTTCAGCTTGGTATCTTGCACATACCCCAACAAAGCAATGCGTCGTTAGGTACAACAAGCTCCCTATCATGCTTCTATATAAACTTTGATCTACCTTTTCACCACTTGTGTCCTTGGACAACTTCACATGTGTGGGAGCAGGAGTCCTTTTATGGCTGGCATTCTCCATTCCAAATTTTTTAACAATATTCCTTGCATATTTGGTCTGTGAAAGGAATATTGAGTCTCCATCTGTGTGACTTGCAGTCCAAGAAAGTAGGTCAGCTCTCCCATGAGACTCATTTCAAACTCAGCTTGCATTTGATTGGAAAAATGTTTCACCATTGAGTCTGACATTCCACCAAATACTATGTCATCCACATAAATTTGAGCCACCATTATCTTACCTCCTTCATTCTTAACAAAGAGTGTTTTATCCAAGCCTCCTTTCCTGTATCCTTTGTCTGTAAGGAACTTGGTTAGCCTTTCATACTAGGCCCTAGGGGCTTGCTTTAGTCCATATAGGGCTTTCCTTAACTTGTAGACATGTTCAGGGAAACTTGGATCCACAAATCCTTTAGGCTGTTCTACATATACTTCCTCATTTAAGTAGCCATTTAGGAAGGCACTTTTCACATCCATCTCGAAATAATTTGAATTTCGTAATGCAAGCAACCCCTAGTAGAAGCCGATTGATTCCGCCTAGCCACCGTGCAAAAGTCTCATCAAAGTCAATCCTCAACCTCGAGTGTAACCTCGAGCAACAAGTCTTGCTTTATTCCGTGACAATCCTTCGCATCGACTTGTTCTTGTAGATCCACTTTGTACCAATGATGTTTGTTCCTTCCGTCTAGGAACTAATTCCCACTTCATGTTGCTTGAATCGGTTCAATTCATCTTGCATTGCTCCAATCTAGAATTCATCACATAGAGCTTCTTTGACATTTTTTGGCTCTATCTTTGACACGAAGCAAGAGTTTGAGATAGTTTCTCTGGACCTTGTAACAACACCTTTGGTTGGATCTCCAATGATGAGATCCTTTGGATGATCTTTCGAATTCGATGGAAGGATCTTTGGTTGCTTCCTCCGTTCGATTTTGGTGGGTGTAAGTAGGTACATCTTCCTTATCAGGTACTTGAGGTGATGTCTCAAACCATGTCTCAACATCATATGGGACATTGTGTTCCTGATGATGATGATCAATAATAACATTAATAGAATCCATCATGACCTGGGTTCTGGAGTTGAATACCCTATATGCTCTACTGTTAGTGGAGTATCCCAGAAAAATGCCTTCATCACTCTTAGAGTCCATTTTTCTCCTTTGATCACGATCTGTCAGAATATAGCATTTGCTACCAAACACATGGAAATATTTCACAGTTGGTTTTCTTCCCTTCCATAGTTCATACGGTGGAGGAAGTTCCTTTCTTAAGGTGACCTCATAGAACATAGCAAGTGTATTCATAGCTTCATTTCAAAATGAATAGGAAGTTTCTTAGCATGAATCATTGCTCTGGCAGATTCCTGTATAGTCCTATTCTTTCTTTCCACAACCCCATTTTGTTGAGGTGTTATAGGAGAAGAAAACTCATGATTGATCCTCCGAGGAATGTAATTCATCAAACTTGTTGTTCTCAAATTCTTTCCATGGTCACCTATTCGACAACAGCTTTCCTTCTCTCTTTGAAGTCTTTTTAACTCTTTAAAGACATCAAACACATCGATTTTTTTGATGAAGTTTATCCGTAACCGAGAAGTCATCCACAACAACATAGGCATATCTTTTTCCCCCAAGACTTTCAACCTCCATAGGCCCCATCAAGTCCATTTGTAACAACTCCAGTACTTTAGAAGTGGTCAGATGTCTAGACATTGAGTGTGACATTCTGGTTTGCTTCCCAACCTGACACTCACCATAGACCCTTCCTTCATCAATATGGAGTCTTGGTATACCTCTGACAGCCTCCATAGAGATGATCTTTTTCATTCCTCTGAGATGCAGATGTCCAAGTTTTTGATGCCACAACTTTACCTCCTTTTCATCTTTGTCTGTAGAGCACATAGAAGAGAGGTTGGTGTTCTCAGATTCCCACATGTAGCAGTTGTCCTTTGATCTGAATCCTCTCATAACTACTTCTTGTTTATCATTGATTACAAGACATTCAGACCTAGTGAAGTTAACTTTGAATCCCATATCACATAGTGACTTATGCTTATGAGGTTAACAAGCCTTTACCAAAGAACTCCATTTAGATTTGGAACTCCAGAGCAGTCCATGTTTCCAACACCTTTGATTTCTCCTTTAGCTCCATCTCCAAAAGTAACAAAGCTTGTAGAATGAGGTTTGACATTATTCAGTAGGTTCATTATTCCAGTCATATGCTTGGAACACCCACTGTCAAAGTACCAATCTTATGTACACTCTAAGAGAAGTGTGAGCTATCAATGCATCCTCTTCTTCCACTTTTGAGTGTAGGGTACCTTGATGTTCTTAGGCTTAACATAGGAGTCCGATTAGGGTATCCATGTAGCCTATAGCGTAAGGGTTTTATGTGTCCAAACCTTCCACAATGATGACATCTCCATCTTTGAAACTTCTTATTCATGTTTCTCTGATCCTGATGTTGACCCCAATGTTGTGACATCTGTTTTGACATTGGCTTATTAGGTCTATTCTTCCTGTTATCAGCAAATTTCTTTGCATCCATATGCCCCGAGCAAGGAACATTTCTGCTTTATGTTGTGACATCCGCTTGACCTTGGTTTCCCATGCCTCTTCTTTTCCTTGTCACTAACGTGTTCCTTTTCACCACATATCCTAGACCATGCTTATTTCCAAGATTTTGTCCAAGTCAAGAATTTCTTCCACTTATCATCCTAGTGGTCGATCTTGATGACTTAGTCATATGATCAAGCTTGAATTCAACACTATAATCTCACCGTTGAGATGACTTATAGTGATTGTATTCTCCTTCTCGCTTCCACCACATTTTCGCCTCCAACTTCTCAATCGCTTTTTCCTTTTCATTTTGTCGACATACTTCACCCACTCGACACAGCTTCTTGTAAGTATTAGCAAGTTCTTCAAAGGTCACTTCCTCATCACTAGAGTCATTATCAGGTTTGCCACTTTCAGTAAGACCAGTGACAAGTTTGGTTGATTCCTCTTCAGAGCCACTACTTGATTCACCATCAGACCAAGTAACAGTCATTCCTCTCTTTTGTTTCTTTAGAAAGGTAGGACATTCAGTCCTAATATGACCATATCCTTCACAACCATGACATTGGATTTCTCTGCTTTGACTTTCTTTATCCTCTGACTTGGATCTTCTGCTGGAGTCATAAGACCTGCTGATGTCAGATGAAATGTCCTTGACATTTGACCTTGACATTGGATCAATTCTCTTGATGAGCTTGTTGAACTGTCTTCCAAGCATTGCTATAGCTTCAGATATCTTCTCTTCATCTTCCACCTTGCATCCTTCTTCAGTATTGGATACAAGTGCTATGCTCTTGTTCTTTTTGTCAACAGTTTCACTGATTCCCATCTCAAAAGTCATAAGAGATCCAATAAGTTCTTCAACCTTCAAGGTATCGATGTCCCGAGCCTCCTCTATTGCGCACACTTTCATTGCAAACCTTTAGGCAAGGATCCGAGAATCTCTCACCACTTTCTTCCGACATCGCTTCACCAAGTGCTCCCGAGGTGTTGGCAATCTCCAAAATATTCATGTGAAACTCATGAATAGTCTCATCTTCTTTCATCTTCAAATTCTCAAATTTGGTAGTGAGCATCTCAAGTCTTGACATCTTCACCTTGGATGTCCCTCATGAGTAGTTTTGAGAGTGTCCCAAACATCCTTGGCCACCACATTGATGAACTAGTCTCAAGATATTTCTCAATACCATTGAATAGGGCATTCAATGCTTTAGAGTTTCCCTGTGCTAGCTCCTCTTCCTCTTTGCTCCATTCTTCCTCAGGTTTCAAGACAGTAGTCCCATCTTTCTCAAGCTTGGTGGGATGTTTCCATCCTTTGTCAATAGCTCTCCAAGCCTTAATGTCCACTGATCTTAAGAAGGCAACCATACGAGGCTTCCAGTAATCATAATTAGACCCATCCAGAATAGGTGGTCTACCTCCAAATCCTCCTTCCTTATCCATTACGCTAGAAACTATTATCCCTAGATCTCACCCAGAAATAACAGGCAGGGTGCCTGCTCTAATGCCAATTGAAATTCCTGGCAACAGATACGTGATGTCACAGAGAATGTTATGACACACTATCTCGACACTGTTAACAATTTACACAAGAATATAAATAGTCAGAAGAACACAATAAGTTGTTTACCCGCTCAAAGGTCTAACTACACCTACATCTGGGGGCTACCAAGCCAGGGAGGAAATTCACTATTAGTAGAATGAATTCAGGAATAAACCAACCAGTTTATCTCCTTCACTTAAAACCTACCCAATGCAACTTCAACCTAAGTCTTACTTAGATCTGAGTACCTACTCACTCCCCCTCAATCACAGCAGTGATATCAACCTATTGAATAATTGAATTGTAAAGACACACTTCAATAAACTATCTTGATCTCGCTTCAAAGCTTTCAATCAAGAGACAAACACTCGTGTTTAAAGCTTTGAGTGATAAACTACCCTTACAACAAATCCTAGTCCAAGGCACTTATCAATTGATAGTTTCTTGGCTCACAAGAGATACTAGAATTACAAATACCAACTGTTAACTTTCCTAACAGTACACAAATAACAACCTGCTATATCTTCAATAAATTCCAGAGGCGCAGCAGCAGTGTAAGGGTTGAATTCCTTTTATAGAAGCAATCTCGAAACTTCGCTTTGCTTCCATAAAGATAGCTAGGGTTCACTTAATTTAATCCTAAAACATGGTCTTTTCAACAACCAATTTAGGTTTAATTAAGATTAACCTAGCAGCCACGTGAGCATGCTTTCTAATAATGTAAAACAATATTTAGCACCAACAAAATTCTAAAAGTCTCGGAAAAACAGATTCTCATAATGTCACATCGAATGTCATAACATCCGCATGACATCGATCGCTTTTCATAACTTCCAAAGACAACTTTAGCTTCCAGTTCTGAGCTGTCCTTTAATCATCCTTAGCAGGTAGGATTTATCTTCAATCTCTGAATGTCATGACATTTATCAAGACATTGCTATAGCCTAGTTTTACCAAAATTAATGCCAACTAAAAACACTAACAATTCTGAGTAGGTAAATAAGTCTCTTTTGCTTGCTCAATCAAAATACTTTTCACACCTCACACATTTCAAAATCTTTTCAAAGCGTTTTGTATACATACCAGCGTGAATCATTACAAAGTTCCTATTTCCAAAACAAAATATTTCCAAACAATTCGTATACATTCCAGCGTGAATCATTATGAAGTCAAAGCGAAATGCCTTTTCAAAAATCTTTTCAAATACTCACACACAAAAACAATTAAAGTGAGCTAAGAAATTAAGAGCCCGTAGATAACTACGGATGGAAAGGGTGCTAACACCTTCCCTTTTCATAACCACCCCCCTTACTCATAATCTAACAAAGTTATTTTCCTGTTCTTTTCGCCTTCCCTTAATTGGATAAAATAAAAGTTGGTGGCGACTCTTGCTATCCGCAACATTTGCAATCAAACGCAAAACAAACAAGTCAGTTCTCCCACCGTATTACAACGAGGCTCCTCCTCACAATAATGAAGAACCTCGAGAAAATCAAGCCAACAAATGACCCTCTACCAGAATTCATAAAGACCATCCCAAAGAGCTCATCATAGGAGATCCAAACAAAGGAGTCACCACCAGATCAAGTGAAGTCATCACCAACTCTTGCTTCGTCTAAAAAATTGAGCCAAAAAATGTAAAAGAAGCCCTGGAAGATAAATTTTTGAACAATGCTATGCAAGAAGAACTAGAATAATTCAAGAGGAATAAAGTCTGGGATCTAGTCCCTAGACCAGAAGGCATAAATGTTATAGGCACCAAGTGGGTTTATAAGAACAAATCTGATGAGGAAGGAATAATCACCAGAAACAAAGCCAGGTTGGTTGCTCAAGGATACACATAAGTAGAAGGCATATACTTTGATGAGACCTTTTCCATAGTAGCTCGTCTTGATTCAATTAGACTAATACTAGGACTTTCCTGCATACTGAAGTTCAAATTGTTTAGATGGATGTGAAGAGTGCATTCTTAAATGAAGAAGTATATGTGGAACAAACTAAAGGATTTATTGATCCCACAACTCTAAACCATGTATACAGATTAAGGAAAGCACTCTATGGTTTAAAACAAGCTCCCCGAGCTTGGTATGAGAGGTTGACTGAGTTTCTAGTTGAAAATGGATACAGGAAAGATGGCATAGACAAAACTCTGTTTGTCAAAAACGAAGAAGGAAGTCTCATGATTTCTCAAATTTATGTTGATGACATAGTTTTTGGTGGAATGTCTGATAGAATGGTTCAACAGTTTATAAAACAAACGCAGTCAGAATTTGAAATGAGTCTGGTTGGGGAACTAACTTATTTCCTTGGACTACAAGTCAAACAAATGGAAGACTCTATATTCATATCTCAAAGAAAGTATGCCAAAAATTTTGTCAAAAAGTTTGGGATGAAGAATGCAAGTCACAAGAGGACACCTGCTCCTACTCACTTAAAGTTATCTAAGATGAAACAGGCGTCAATGTTGATCAAAGTCTCTACCGAAGCATGATAGGTAGTCTATTATATCTCACAGCTAGCAGACCAGACATTGCATTTGCTGTTGAAGTATGTGCAGATATCAAGCCGAAACCAAAGTAAGCCATATCAATCAAGTAAAGAGGATACTGAAATATGTCAATCGAACATCTGATTATGGCATGCTGTACTCTCATGGATCAAGCTGCATTCTAAGTGGATACTGTGATGCCTAATGGGCAGGAAGTGTTGATGATAGATAAAGCACATATGGTGGATGTTTCTTCTTGGGAAACAATATTATTTCATGGTTTAACAAGAAATGAAACTGTGTATCACTTTCAACAGCTGAAGCTGACTATATAGCTGCTGGAAGTAGCTGCTCTCAACTAGCCTAGATGAAACAAATGCTAACAGAATACAATGTCAAAAAATATGTCATGACAGTATATTGTGACAACTTAAGTGCCATCAACATCTCCAAGAATCCTATTCAACACATCAAAACCAAACACATTGATATACGCCACCACTTTATTAGAGACCTAGTTGAAGACAAAACAGTTACATTGGAACACATAACTACAGAAAAACAACTGTCAGATATCTTTACCAAGGCACTAGATGCAAATCAATTTGAGATCTTAAGAGGAAAACTTGGCATCTGCATACACGAAAATGCATAGAAATCACAAATTTCTCTCCTTATCTTTGGCATATTATGGCTAAAAAGGGGGAGTAAATATCATAGTGCTCCAAATGACTGGGGTGGATCAAAACAAAATTGAAAATTCCCATATGTGTCTTGTGCTTCCATTATGTGTGAACAATATATGAATGTGCTAAGGAGGTGCTACTAAAGTTTTTTATTGTGTATCATCGAAGATACTATGTGTTTCCACAAGAGGAGAAGCTGCTATGTAGGGGGAGCAACATTTTTGTGCATATGTGCAGGGGGAGTAAAAAACTACATATTTAAATGTACCAACTGATGTTGTGACATATGTTTTATCTGCTGCTAACTCTGTTTTTATCGTGATGCTTCTTTTACCGTGTTGGTGCTGCTCTGATAAATGTGTGCCCATGTTAATTGTGCTACTATTTTGAATGTATGGTCTACACCCCAAATAATGTTTTAGCCAAAATTTGCCAAAGGGGGAGTTTGTTGGTCCTATTGATTAGTAGTAATTTTGGTAAAACATTCTGCTAAGAAATATCTTGAAGTTTACTGAAGTAGCAGATGTCACAACAGATGTCCTGACATGTGCAATTGACTTAAGTGCAGAATTTTTAGGAAGTCAGTTTGTTATCAATTGTGTGCTTCGATTACGGAAGCTGGAAAAACATCCTCAGCAATTAAATCCTAAAATTAAATTCAAGAATAATCACTTTTAAAAATCACTTAAAATAAGTGATTATGTGAAGAATCACTTACTTGAAACTTGAAGTATTAAGTTAAATTGATGAAGAAACTTGATAGAATCTTGATCGGAGAATAGCCTTGGCCGGAATTGAGAAGAAGAGAAGAAGAGGATCTCGCCGGAGCAAAGAAGAGAGGCGGATAAAATCGTGGTTTGCGGCGCGAAGAAGGAGGTTGCGGCGCGACGACGATAGAACAACGACCATTGACAGAGGGAGAGAGAGATTCTAGCGAAAAAGAGTTGTCGCCTGTGGTGGTTCGAGGAGGAAGCTTGAACTTCTCTTGAACTTTTGTTCTTGAGTGTTGAGAGAAAAAAGAGAGAGAAAAGGTGAAGTTTGGGAGTGAAATTTAACAAATGATTTTCCTCCTCTACTTTGTGAGAGGCAAATTTTATATATAGGTGATAAATTTGGGCTTTGGAGTACCTTGGATCCATAATTAGGCCCAAATCTTAATTATCCGAATTATTTTCGTCAACAACCCAAAACGTCGAAATCCGTGCGAAATATGAACTCGGTCACAACACGAAAAACGTTCAGAATGGATATTGCTTGATTGAGTCAAAGTTTCGACTCAATCAGACGAACGGTTGAGGAGATATGAATTTTTGATGGTTCAATACACTTTTCAGGCATCTGACACATGCATAATTTTTTTTTTGCGTCGCTCGGGGAAATTCTTTTGGACGAGGATCTTCTGATCAAAATCCAAACTCGGGATATTCATAGAAAATGAAGCCATCAGAATTTGTGAACTTTTGGCATTGGTCCCATCGTGTTTTGATAAAAATAGAGCAAGATATGATTTTTTGAACCTTGCGCGTCAGATGAAAAATGCTCGGTTCATCTCAAATTCAACTCCAAAGAATAAAATTCTCGTATTGATTGGTAAGGAATTAGCTCTCGGCTTGTTCATCAAAGTCGTAGAGGGATTTGATTGGAATTTTAGACACCATCCTTGTGCAGTTTCGATTTTCCAGTCAGGACTTATGAAATTTTTAGCGTACTGAGAACACGGTTCAGCCATAAAATTCAGTTTACTCCACTTGAAAGATTGAATTCTTTGAAGACTTTCTTCTCAAAATTTGCTTTCGACTTGTGAATGAGAGTTGTAGATAATATTGAGAAGGATTTTCTAGTCGAAAACCGTAGAAAATACCCAACGAGCTAAAAGTTATGCCTTCTGGAGTAGGCATAGGTGAAAACCTAACCCAAAAGAATTGGCCTCAACCCAATTCAACCGCGTTATGCTAGGGAATGACTGAACATGTTAGCGGACTGCGTTATGCCATGGAACGACTGAACATGCTAGCGGAGTAAATACTAGAAACATTGACTAGACTAACCGCATTATGCCAGGGAACAAATGGGCATATTAGCGTAGTAAAGACTAGAAACCCCGATTAGACTTTACAAACTCAAAACCTGTCCTCTGAGGAGAGAAACAAGTGTGATACTTTCTCCTAAATAGGCACAGGGGACGACCTGACCTAGGGATGTTGTGTTAGGGAATGGCTGACACGCAACAAAAATGAAGATTGGAAATGCTGACCAGACTTCTCACATAGTACATGGAACGACTATACTATGTGTATAGGAACGAGTGTAATACTCAGACCTGTTCAAGAATCGGTAGCGACCCAACTCTTGTGCAACTGAGTTTTATCAGAATAAACGCTGAATTTTGATTGAGAAAACAAGTGTCGGGGTTTCTTTCAATAGGCACAGGGAACGACTGGACCTAGACATGTTGTACCAGGGAACAATTGGTAGTGAAACAATAAAGAAACAACTAGACATATTACATTAGGGAACAAATGGAAACACAACAATAATAAAGAAGCTAAACATGTTGCGCCAAAGAACGAATGGAAACACAACAATAATGAAGACTGGAAACGCTGACCAGACTCCACGGGGAATGCAAAACTCAAGACTGAAAACGCCGATCAAACTTCACAAGTATTTAGATCTATCAATAGAATTCATCCGCACTAGAACTTCTAACACACCAGACCTTCCAAAGGGTTACAGGAGTATTCCTGGGGACAAAGATTATTGTTCCTGGCTTATAATTCCATGCAATGTATGAATTTGCTATGGAGTAATGCGATGCGATGATGCATGTTTGCGAAAAGATAAAAGGACGAGTAACCAGCGACCACAAGTCACATCAAGAACAAGCTTTAAATTTGTGAACTTCACAAGGGGAAGGTGAAGCATGTTGTCGGAACAAGAATACCACCGTTGATTCGGCGATCACTAGGGAAATTCAATAACAGACTTCCAAGGGAACATGGATTCTTGGGAAATGTGACTTCGCGGGGTTACGATTTCCTAGGGAAGTTAATCATTGCATAATGACTAAACTAGGGAAATTATACGCTAAACAGGGATCAATGAGGAATGATCGGAAACACTTGGAGAAGTGCTTCCCTTGGTATATCCGTCGGGAATATCAGATTCACAACATGCCTTCAGTTGGGGATTCAGATAAATTTTTGCATGTCAATCTGCTAGAAAGAATATGATGCGAACTTTGGCGAGTGACAACTCCACCGAGGATTCCCATTCACTCTCTGAATGGGTAATAATCAGAATAAACTGATGTTCATACACTGGGGATAAATAGAAATCCCAATGAAGGGCCATTTTATAAACCGATTTGCCGAGGAATATAACTGCGTCATCAGAAGCGTGCGAAAACCGTTCGGGTATACACTTCATGGGGAATTTCATTGATGAGGTATCCATTCATTAGTAATTCACTGGGGAAAAATATCCTTTGCCAATGGCTTAAACATCGTCTTCACGGGGAATGATTTGAAAATCCAACGAACATTCATTGGGGAATTTTTCCTGGAATACGTACCAACGACTCACACTAGGGAATTATGCACTGCTCCGCGATGATACCTTGCCGACGACCTTTGGACCTGCTTCTTTTCGAATGATAAACTCCGTTGGGGAATCTCCATCATTGTTCACTAGAGATGAGATGCTATTGGATTCGAACCTTTTAGAAAGGTATAACTTCACTTGAGGATCTTTTATCATCGTTCACTGGGGAAGAAATGCTGTTGACTTTTGTGGTGGTACATCGACTACCTGCTGTTCGCGTTAAAAAGTGACGAACGAGGGAATCGAATCGGAATTCGAATCTCTGGCTCAAAATGATTTACTCTTTTGATTTGTTTTTAAA
Organism: Vicia sativa; assembly: GCA_021764765.1. Lineage (NCBI taxonomy): Eukaryota > Viridiplantae > Streptophyta > Magnoliopsida > Fabales > Fabaceae > Vicia > Vicia sativa. The sequence goes on from CM038793.1 coordinate 212,554,708, forward strand.
GATCCGCGAGCATCAAGCTTTATTTTTTTCAAAACAAGAAAAATGAGATGAAAAAGGGGAAAACTGCAATACCCTCAATAAATAATGATATGTGGTGCGACTAGCGTGAACTAGACGCAACGCATTGGGGAAAGATCTAAGAAAGGGGGTTTGTTATATAAAGGGAAAGATGTGGCACCCTATATATATAGTTATCTATTGCCTTTATTTTTATATATGAATATTTTTGATATGTTTGTGTGTTTTAATTTGCTATTCTATTCTTGGGAGAGTTTCTCCTTTGGATTTTAAGAAAGGTAGGTTATGTGGGATCCTAGTTTTTGTTATTATTGTGCTCGCAAAGATCATTGGGATCTTCTGTGTACATATCCCTTAATGGGAATCAGAGCATCTATAGCTCGGATCTAAGGGAGCTATGGTTTTGTTTGGTTTGAGGGAGAAAGAAGTATGCTCGCCAAGGATGAGACTTTGTGCCTACGTATTCTCAAAGGGAGGTTGAGAAAGTCAGAGCAACCATAGTTCCCACTTATGCTAGTGGAAGAAAAGGGTGTTATTAAGAGACAAAGACAAATGTCATCTTAATAAAAAATGTATCTAATCTATTCCATCACATACATTTTGAAGGGTTGATTGAATGAATCCTTCATCGTAATTATTAGGTGTTTTGCTTGAGTGTACGAGAGTTACCACTTACGAGTTAAGAAAGATGTTTGAAAGATGATTGAATCTTTAATTGTAATTTTTTGTGTTTTGCTTGAGTGTAGAAGCGTTACCACTTACAGTTAAAACATGTTTTTGTTTGGAAAAAAAAGTGTTTGATTAGTGTTTGGATTGTATGTGATGTGATAGATGAGATACTTCTTCCATAGAGATGATAAATGTCTAAATCTCGAAGAGAAATTGATTATGGATTAGAGGGATGCTTTTAAGAAGCCTGTGGGTCCTTGTACTGTAATCCCAAGAGGAGGCATTCCGAGAGTCATCAAGGGTCCTTGCATTGTGATCCCAAGAGAAGGAATTCTGAGGGTCATCGAGGGTCCTTGTATGAAGCTCAAGAGGAAGCTATAGGGTATGGATGGCTTTGGCTTTAAGAGTGGTTTCACCGAGAAACCATCCTCTTAGGATTCAAGAGTGATTTCACTGGGAAATCATACTCTCAGGGTTCTATCCTAGCACGGGTGATTCTTTGTATTGGAAGCCCAATAGGAGGCTGTTAAGAGATTTCCAGGTCTCTTTCTTGTTTGATGCCCAAGAGAAGGCTAAAACACAACGAGGGAGTTCTTTTGAACGAAGCCCAAGAGGAGGCTAACTCAACAGGAGAGTTGTCTTATATGAAGCCTAAGCAGAGGCTAAACTCAAATAAATGAGGTTTCTTATACGAAGCCGAAGAGGAGGCTAACTCAATAAATGAGTTATCTTATACGAAGCCTAAGAGGAGGCTAAAGGGGAACCTAGTTGTTAGGCTAGTTGTTATGTTATAACTGAATAGTTATATAAACAAGTGTGTGATGTATATTCACAGGAGTTTATGAAGGAAATATATAAACAAGTGTATAAAACAAGAAATTAAAGCAAGTGTAACTTGAATATATACAAAAGGTTTGGGACTTACACCTTAAGGGAGGCCCATTGGTTTAAGAGCAGTTTTACCGGGAATAATGCTTCTCTTAATACCAATATAATTGGTGTATAAACAAGCGGATGAAAACAAACGAACGAAGTTTGTATATGCTTGAATATTTACAATGATGATTGAATGTGTACAAGGAAATGAATATGTACACGAAAGGGTGGTTATGTACAAGGAAATAAATATGTACATAGGAGGGTTGGGACTTACACCGTGAGAGAGGCCCATGATCAATTTGAAAGAAATTCAAGGAGAAACCTGGGTCGGTTTATCTTCAAATCGAATCGATCATGGAAAAAGGTGTGTAAGTTTATTGAAAGGTTTTTTTGAAAAGGTTTTGAAAGTGATTTTAAAAAGTGAAGGATATTCACAAGAAGTTTTGAAAAAGATTAGGTTTGAAAATTGGAAAGAAAACATTTTTGAAAAGCATTAAAAAAATACTTAAAATGTATCATTTTTAACCTAATGAAAATATAATCAAAAAGAAAATATTTTTGGATTTTTTGACATAATCATAAAATAGGTATATTAAATGACAAGTGTGCAAAAAATCATCTCAAAATGAGAAGTTTTGATTGGTTTTTTTGAAAATGTTGAAGTTTGTTAAAAACTTGAGAAAATTAGTGATAAAAAAAGAGTTTTTGGTCCTAAGGAGGTTTGAACCTTGGACTTTTGGCTTATAAGTGAAGAGTTTTTCCACTGAGCCATGTGTTTGACTTGTCATTTAATTACCTTGTTTTAAAGGAGTTTTGAAAAAATGAAGTCTTTGAAAAAGATCAGAAGTTGGATGCTTCGAGGGGGTCGAAACTTGTCGCTCAAGGAGTCGAAGCTTGCCGCTCAAGGAGTCAAGATTGCTACTTATGAAGGACATTAGAAGCGTGTTGCTTCTGGAAGGGTTAGAATTGTGTTGCTTCTGGAAGAGGTTAGAAGCATGCTACTTCTGAAGAGTGAGAAGCGTGATCCTTCTGAAAGGGGTAGCCTCAGAAGTACTTCTAAAGGCAGTAGAAGCTGAATGCTTCTAGAGGGTGAGAAGTACTAGAAGTGCTTCTGAAGGTAGTAGAAGTTGAATGCTTCTGGAAGGAATTAGCATCAGAAGTGTTTCTGAAGAAGCAAGTGAAGTGCTGAGCCTTTTATTGAAAAAAAGGTGCTAAGGGGATTCGAACCCTGGGCCTTGAGGCGAGGCAAAGGACTAAGAGGCGGCTTGCCACGGGTGGTCATACATCCGTTATGAAACAACAACCAATAAATATAAAATAAACAAAGAATTTGAATTTTTCCAAAATCAGAAAACGCGCGTATAGCTTCATCTTCAACCTCCAGATTTTTCCTTCATGGATTCTTCATTTCTTAATGAAATTACATGATCCAAACATCAAACTTGCTCGAATTTTCACCAGGAACATGATTATAGAAATTAATTTCATTTATTTTAATCTGAGAACTGTTAATTTTCGTATGAACACGAATAACCCTATTTCTAAGTTTTGATTATGAAATCATGTATGAGCACAATTTTAAGCAATTGATTGAGGGTTATTACTCGTTGATAGTGTAAACAAATGGCTAAGCCTTTTTGAATCGAAGTTAGAAATCAAAGAGTTCAAACTTCAAGTTTCTTACCTCTTGAAACTGAAATTGGATTCTTTGCTGGAGGTGTTCCAGAGGTGTTTTGATGATTGCTACAGCTTCAGTGATGATTATGGAAGGTGTTGATGTGTTTACCTTGGATTGAAATGGTCTAGATCGTTCTAACCAAGTCCTACTACAGTCACTTGAAGTGAGAATCGAATTTGGTGATTCTGAGTTTACAGTGATGAAAAGATGGTTTGGATCACTTCTATATGATGTATAGAAGGTGTTTGGAGTGAAAGTTTGGAAGATGCACGAGTGGATTGAGAATTTGTAAGTTATGGCTCAATATGTGCATACATGAGGTTTGGAAGTGTTTTCTGAGTTTGGCTAGCTCTTGGGCTAGCTTGAGGATTCTAACAACTTTCTAATGATGTTTAGAAAGTATTTGAAGCCTAAGATTGCTCAGAAATTGCAAGGCTTGAAATTTGCAAATTCTCCTACTTAGAAACTTGAAACTTGAAAAACAAGAAAGAAAGAAGGAAAGCTTGGATTATGATTGCTTTGGGGTGATTTTGAATGAATAAGTGAGCTCTATTTATAGGCCAAGAATTTTGAATGGTAAGTATAGGAGATTGGCTTGAAATTGAACAACTTGCCTTAAAGGGCAAGAAAGACATTTTTGCCATAAATGCACATGGAATATTCCTTTAACCATGGTTAAAATCTCACTTGATCTTATCTCCCTCATAATTACTTCTCATCGGATTTTTATCAGCTCTAAACTATCTTAACTTGGTGACAAGGCTTCTAGAAGGAGGAATTTGTGAAAAATGACCTATAGTTCTTGAAAAATGACTTGTAATTCATGGTTATGGAGCTCTAAGTTTAATTTTCAAAACCCTAGCTACACAAAGTATTTTTTTCAAGTTCTTGGACATTTTGGAAATCTTGTAACAAGATCTACAACTTTCAGATTTTGAGTTTTTCTTGAATCAAAATGGATCTAGGTGAAAAATGGCCATGAAAGTAAGGAAAAACCATGTTTTTCAACACTTGAAAATTTTTCTAAGTGTTAGAAAAAATTCCAACTTTGACTTTTTGTTGACATTTTCACATTTCTTGATTTTCTATGATCATGATGGATTATTTGAAATGATTTTATGATTGAAAAAGTTTAGATTTGAAAAAGTTGACCAAAAGTCAAAGTTTTGACTTTTTGAACAGATGAATATTCATCAGATGATTCAGAATTTGTCTGATGAAGAAACATGGATTTTGTAATGTTTTGAACCAAGAAATTATGTCAAGATGTTGTATTGAGGATGTTAAGATCAATCTTCAAGCAAATAGGTCATTCATTGAGCAGAAAGTCAATGATTCACCATCTTCGATCAAAACCCTAATTGGTCGATTCAAGGTAGATCATGAGAAAAAGTTGGAAATTTGAAGCTCAAATGTTGATGATTGATTAAGATAGATCAATTGAGGTGAGTGGAAACTCAAAACCTAATTGATCATATCTTGAACAAATGACATTTTGATAAAAACCCTAATTTTGACTCTAGGAGTACACGCACGACCTATCCTATTCTGAACTGTTAGTGATGCAATGATGCATATGTGAATGATATAAGGTGGTATCTTAGGTCAAAAATTGGGGTATGACACCCGCAAACATGCAAAAATTCCTACAACACATTGTTAGTGGAATGCCCCAGGTGTAACATGACAACCTTGTTTGCTACCCGGGTCACGCAAGTTTCAAAGTAAATTTAGAAGGTTCTCATCATGGTAGAACCTCTAATGTTTTTACATGCAATATTTTATCACAAATCTTTGAACGTCTTTCGTAGTCAAATTAGTAAAATGCAAGAAATTAATTGACAAAAAGACTAATTTTATTGATTGAAAACGAGCATGTAAATAGGCAAGTACATTAGGAGGAAATTTCTGGAATGAGGCAATTGCAAAAGTAAAATAAGAGGAAAACTAAAACGCATGGCAATGCGACAAACCATCCTTATCGGGTTTCAACCCTGCTATCACTTTTATAACCCCGAATATCTCCTCACTTTGCTTTTCCTGAAAAATATGACTGGAGTGATCCCAACCCTTCGGAGTAGCCATGATATAGACATGAGGTGCAACCGTTGATCCGACACGGAACACAATCGTTTGCTCTTATTTCCTTTCTTGACTGAACAAGTCTATACAAAATATTTCTTTACCACATCTGCGTTCACGGGTAGTGGGAAGTCCTCTCCATACATTGTTGTAAGCATCATGGCGCCGCCAAAGAAAATCTTCTTTACAACAAAGGGCCCTTCGTAATTTGGTGTCCACTTTCCCCGAGGATCACCCTGAGGAAGAATTATCCTCTTCAGCACGAGGTCGCCTGGCTTGTAGTACTGAGGTCGCACCCTCTTGTCAAACGCTTTTCTCATCGTTTTTTGATAAGCCTGCCTATGAAAAACTGTAACACGATGGGAGAACTAACCTCTTTGTTTTGTGTTTTATTGCAAATGTTGCGAATAGCAAGAGTCACCACCGAATTTTCTTTTATCCAATAAAGGGAAGGTGAAAATAAAAGGAAAAGACATTCGTTAGATTTTGAGTACGGGAGGCAATTATGAAAAGGGAAGGTATTAGCACCCTTTCCATCCGTAGTTATCTACGGGCTCTTAGTTGCTTAGCTCACTTTTGAAAAATTTCTTTCTGTGTTTGTGTAGTTTGAAAATTATTTTGAAAGACATTTCGCTTTGACTTCGTAATGATTCTCGTTGGAATGTATACGAAGTGTTCGGAAATGTTTGTTTGGAAAATGTTTAACTTTGTAATGATTCTCACTAGAATGTATACAAAGTGTTTTTGAAAAGAGTTTGAAAAGTGTGAGGTGTGAAAAGTATTTTTGATTGGAGCAAGCAATAGAGTCTTATTTACCTACTCAGAATGGTCGTTTCCATGTTATTTTTCCTTCTCCATTAGAATACGGCTATCCATACCATCAGTTGGCATGTAACTTTATTCGTTTGGATGTGAAGGGATAATTGAAGGGTCATCGTATGGTCATTGAAGGCAACATGTAAGGATATCTTAGTAATTCGAAGGGACAATCATCACTTATTCATAGGCAACAATCGAGGGACGAGATCATATATTCATAGGAAACAATCGAGGGTCATCGAGGACTATGATCTTTGTATCGAAGGGACTATGATGATGTTATTCGTAAGCGCCTTTGCTAATGGTACCCCTACGTTCGAGGGACATGACCATTGTATTCGAAAGGAAACAAGAGAGGATTCCCTAAAGGGGTGCAAGTGTGAAGGAGTGTGTTTGATTCAGATATTTAGTCTTAGTTTAGAGTGAACTAGGTTTGCTTTTAGTCTTGCCATATAAACCCTAGTTACTAGCAATATATATATATATATATATATATATATATATATATATATATATATATGTACAAGAAGTAAAGGTGCAAAAAGTAAACTCCTACGCTATTACATGGCTTTGGAGCAGATACATAATAGGAGGTGCGGAAAGCAAAGACAGAAAGTATCTACGCTATTACAAAAATGTCCTTGTGATCTATACATCGATTTCTAGAATTTAAATACAAAATAGTAAACAAATGATCAGAATAATAAGAAAAATGTTAGTGAAAATGTTTTTAGGGTTAGTAAACCTAATTACAAGAAAGAAAACATTTTTTTGCAATTTTGTGGATTGATTTTAGTTAATAAAACCTAATTTCTAGATTAATTATTAATTAATTATGAAGAATAATTTAAATTGTGAGAAAAATAAATTATTTTTATGTCAAAAGTTAATTAAATATTTAATTAACCTAGATCTGAAATTAAAATATTTTTTGTGATTTTTGAAAATAGTTTAATTGATCTTTTGAAAGAAAATTAAACTAATTAGAAAATTGGAGAGAAAATAGAAAAATTAGACAAAACAAGTGGTAACAAATTAGGATGGCCTTGTTGAGGCTTGAACTCGTGACCTTGAGGTCACAGGTTCAAAAGTTACCACTGGACCACTATGCATGTGGTGTTAGAGATGCCTCCAATTAATTATATGTGATAACCTGCAAAAATGAAAAGTTATGAATTTTTTCCAAAAGGTAGGTTAGAACCAGCGACCTGATGGGGGTAAAGGACCAAAGCGCGCATGTGTTACCACTGGGGTGGTGATACATCTGTATATTTAGATGCAATGATAAATATATATACAATCTCAATTTCAGAAAATCCAAATTAACACAAAACGCGCGCGGTGGCACCCCTAGATTTTGAATGGAACAACCAGATTATGCCACGCCAAGCCTCGCCGGTCAACCAAAGTCAGAAGTGCCGGAGAATTATTCCGGTCACCTTCTCCGGTTGATGCAAACATCAAAACCTGCGAAAATTAATGAAAAAAGTAAAAGCAAATAACCCATATCACATATTTAGGACCCTGCGAAACCAATGGTGGCGTTGGTTTGACCTGAATCGACCTGTAACTAGGGTTTCAATGAAGCAAAAGCTTCATGCCCTAACAATTGTATAATATGATTCTTGCGTTAAAAATCATGCACGATGGTTCTAAACAATCACAAACATCAATATGAACATGAATATATAAATCAAATTAGTTTAAACAACATGAATTGAAAGTTTAAGTTTCATGAATTATACCAAACCGGTGCAACTTGGTTGGCACGTTCTGGGCACAATTTAGCTTGTGTAAGACCTGGTATTGACTCCTGGAAAGCTCAAGAGGATGAATAAGTGCTTGGAATGGCTTGAGGATGGATGGAAAGTGAGGCTCGAGTTTTCCCTAACTTGCAAAATTTTGGAAAATTTTCTAGGGTTCTTGAGGCCAGCAATCCGTGTCTTTGGCTTCTGATCTTGTAGTATATATAGTGAGGAGTGTATTAGGTCAAGCATTGAGTGGAAATATATTGCCTTGAATGCAAAGATATTTGATTGAAAATTTTATCATGTCTTTCCAAAATTAGCTCAATCTTGCCTTAATTTTCTTGTGCATTTTTGATAGCTTGTGATGAGCTATCTTGGACCTCAAGTCATGCAAATACCAAGCCCAACTCACCTTATCTTTTATCTTTATATTTTATTTAATTATATTTGAATTTTAGCCATTTAATTCAAAAATAAATTAAATAAATTAAATAAATTAAGGAATGGTGTAGAAATGAGTGTAGAGGTCATGAATAATCTCAAGAATAAGTTTGAATCACTAAAACTTAGGCCCATTTAGAAAAAAACTTGAATTTTCTAAGTATTTCTCTTCATGTACTTCTTCAAAAATGCCAAACTTGCACAACTCGTATATTGCTCAATTTTCAATATTTTTAAGTGTTCTTAGAGTTTTTAGAAAGCTCAATATGTCCTCTAAACACTCTTTTTGGCTTCATCTTTATTGAAGTTTCCATGTTCATGTACACTTCTTTGCAAAAAGATGACTTTTCGTTGACTTTTAGAAGAACCTATAATGTCTTGATCCATAACTCTCAAATGAAGCATTTTTTGCCAAAGCTTGTGAGACATGAAGTTGTAGAGAATTGAATTATTTTCAAAATGAGGTTTGGTGGAAAAATTTCTGATAAAGTATGTGAAAGTTATGCCTGGTCAAAGTTCTATTGACTTTTTGTCCAAAAACCCTAATTTGGAAACTTTGACTATTGATCAAATCTTGAGTTTTCTTGATGAATCATGATCAACCCTTGATCAAATGATGAATGTGACTTCAAAATCTTGATCTTGACCAAAAATAATGAAGTTTGACTGTATGTTGACCACTGTTGACTTTTTGTGCAATACAACTGATTTTCAACCATTTGAGCAATTGACTGAGCAAACTTGAGTTGTGAGGCTTGAAACTTGACATAGTGATTCTTTGAAGCATGTAAAGAGGAATGATGTAGACTTTAAGTATTAGAAGTCATCTTTGACTTGAGAGAATCAAAACTCTTGATGTGGGTTGATTGCTTAGGAGAGGGTACATCTGGTCAACCCTTGAGAAGTTCTTGGGTATAGAGATATGGATTGTCTTGAAAAATAAGAGGGAAGATTTTGAGGTATAACAATTTCCCCTGTTCAATCTTATTATACCCGAAGGTTTAGATTGGTATGCTTTCCTTTCATGACCTGAAGGTAGAAGATGATTGAACACTCGAGTACACCTGAAAATTTGCACTCGCTGGTGTATGGAATGAGATCGTCAGTTGACGATGGGCTGGAATGGGCTTATAGATTCCATATGGAGAAGTTGATGCTGGGGAGTGAGTCATACGTTAGACTCTATGTTCCTCTTTGAATGAGATTACTAGTATGCATTGATTTTTAACCAGATATGCAGTATTCTGTAGGTGGAGAGATGACCATATATGGTCGGAGATGGGCTTAAAGATGACATCTAGAGTAGTTGATGATAAGAGAGAGTCAGAATGAACCTTCGTCTTGATTTTATCTGAAATGAATATTCTCCAGGCTATAGATAACTTTCCCATCTTGTTTCGGGTATTAATTTGTATCTTGCTGTCTGTTGGTAAACCCGTCTGGTCGTTCAGATAGTTTTCCCATCTTGTTTTGGGTATTAATCCTTAACCTTCTGTCTGCAAGATAAATTTCACCTTTTGGGGAAATTTAACTTGAAAGGATATGATTAGTTCTATGCAGATTATGATGCATGCGAGTATATGATGATGCTCGTGAATGATATATGCATATGTTATGACTTTTATGAATAATGTATGAATGTAGATGTTGTGGTATTTCAAAACATATCCATCTTGAAGAAGATAGGAACGTTCTTCTGGGGATCTTTGATTTCTGCTTGGGGATGAAGATCCTGACTGAGGATAAAAGAGATGTAGATTCCTCCGGTGCATTATCTGACCAAGTTTCGAGTCTGGATATTGATGTTGTTGGGGAATGATAATATTTGAAAGATACTCAGTTGGGGATGAACATCTCGTGTACAAATCTTGATGGGGAATGATGTGATCTTGTATAACCTATTACTGCTCGGAGACTGACATAATAAGTCGATTGGTGATTGGTTACTACTCGGGAACCAATGTAACAAGATTGACGTTCACTGCACGGGGACTGACGTGACAATGTGATGAATTAAGAGTGTAGATAATTGCGGTGTGGAGACTGACGTGATGACGTAAATGGTCACTGCTCGGGGACTAACGTGATGAGTTTAGAATATAGATAATCATTGCGCGGGAACTGACGTGATGATGTTGTAGGTGATCACTACGCGGGGACTGACGTGATGATGTTGATATGATCACAACTCGGGGACTAATGTGATGAGTTGATAGGATCGCTGCTCAGGGACTAACGTGATGAGTTGATATGATCAATGCTCAGGGACTAATGTGATGAGTAAATGTGTCAAACACTACTGAAAGGAGATGATAGAGTAGTAGTTTTGTTGGGAAATCTGTTTCCGCTGAGGGAGCAATGGACCTGTGGGGATTGTAGAAATTATTCTTGTCGTAATATACCTTTGAAAGTGACTTTGTGGGGATGTACTGGTGACTTTGGTTGTCATCTCAATTCCTAGAGTCTATAGTAAATGTTGTTTCTGTCGCTTCTCGTATGTATGTGAACATATATTTATTGTCAGATGGATATAATTATTCAGAGCAATCATTGGATTTTATACAAACAAAACAGATAAAAGTAAAAATTTGAACTGGAAAAGGGAAATTGTATTAATTTTGAAAAGGGGCCTATAGACAGGCAGTTCGTATACAGAGAGACAAATATCCTAGTAAGAGGAAATTGTAAGAAAAATTTAGAAAATAGTAAAAGCTATGTGTGAACAATCTCGTCAAGTTTTAACTCTACTATTGCTCATATAATTTTGATTATCTCATCTCCTTGCTTCTAGAAGAAGGTGGTTGAACTGATCTGCGCCATTAGAAGCTGATAGTAGCGTAGCCTGTAATTAAATGACCTCGTCGAGACATAGTCGTACGCTTTAATCCTTAACTTTTTCCTAGACGCCCTTTCGGGTTTTCTGTCTACCAAGATACCCTTTTTTGCTCAAGCCACCTTTGTAGGTTTTCGACTTGCCGAGTGTGCATTTTTGTATGTATGTCCTTAACTTTTTCCTGAACCCTTTTGGTTCGCCAGGACACCCTTGATACACTCGGTGCTTGACTTTCTTATTGAACGCTTTGATCATTTGTTTTTGATATATCTATCCATGGCAGATGGCTGCGAGCCGTTTTTCGTCGATCAATTTTATATGGTCTAGTCGAGTCTGGACCCATTCCTCTTCATCTAACTTTGCATCCTTGAGTACTCTGAGTGAAGGTATTTGAACCTTGATGGGTAGAACTGCTTCCATACCATATACGAGAGAGAATGGGTAGAACTGCTTCATCCGGTCCAGGCTCTTCGTAATCAGTGACTAACATAATATCCTCGTCTGGGAACTCGAAATGCATAGACCGGTAGTCATCTATGGCTTGATGGGCCAAATGATCAGCTACCATACTTCCCTTGATTGCCTTCTGAGTAGTATACTAGATGTCGTATTTGGTCAAGATCATTTGCCATCTTGTTATTCTTCTGGAGAGAGCATGATTCTCGAATATGTATTTTATCGGATCCATCTTAGAGATCAACAAGGTAGTGTGAGTTAACATGTACTGTCTTAGTCGGCGAGAAGCACAAGCCAAAGTGCTGCAAGTTTACTCAAGCAGTGAGTATTATGTTTCACAGTCGGTAAACTTTGTTCTAAGGTAGTATATTGCATACTCTTTTCGACCAGACTCGTCATGTTACCCCAACATACACCCCATGGAGTTCTCTAATATTGTTAAGTACATGATCAGAGGTCTTCCTTTGATTGGTGGCATCAGGACGGGAGGTGCTTGTAGTTACTCCTTAATTTTGTCAAAAGTTGTCTGGCCATCGTTGTTCCATTTTACTACTTGATCTTTCTTCAGTAATTTGAAAATTGGCTCACAAGTAGCAGTTAGATGTGCAATGAATCTGACAATATAATTCATTCGTCCCAAGAAACCTCTGACTTCTTTCTCGGTATGGGAAGGTGGCATTTCTTGAATAACTTTAACTTTAGCAGGATCAACTTCGATACCTTTGCCACTGACAACAAAACCCAAGAGTTATTCGGATCTGACTCTGAAGGTGCATTTGCTCGGATTAAGTCTCAATCTATATTTCTTCAGTCTATCAAACAGCTTAGGCAAATGATCGAGATGTTCTTTTTCGGTTTGTGATCAAGCTATCATGTCGTCGACGTAGACCTCTATCTCGTGATGGTTCACATCATGAAATAAAGCCATCATAGCACGCTGATATGTTGTGCCAACAATCTTCAACCTAAACGGCATGACCTTGTAACAGAAGGTGCCCTACTGTGTAACGAAAGTAGTCTTTTCCATGTCTTCGAGAGCCATCCTGATTTGATTGTAACCAGAGAAACCATCCATGAAAGAGAAAACTTTATGCTGAGCGGTGTTGTCAACTAGAACATCAATATGTGGAAGCGGAAAATCGTCTTTCGAGCTTGCCTTATTCAGGTATAGGTAGTCTACACACTTGCACACTTTGCTATCTTTCTTAGGTACGGGTACCACGTTCGCAACCCATTGTGGATAAGAAGTAACGACTAAGAAGCTGACATTGAACTGCTTCATGACTTCGGCTTTAATTTTCTCAAACATCTCAGGACGCATACGACGGACCTTCTACTTCACAGGGAGAAAACCTTGTTTCATTGGTAGTCGGTGTACCACAATGTCAATATCTAGACCTAGGATGTCTTTGTAGGACCAAGCAAAAATCTTGATGTAATCTGGCAGCATCTGGATCAATATTTCTTTAACATTGTTCTCAAGACCCGCTCCTATCTTGTTTTCTTTTCTGTCTTCGTTGGTACCTAGATTCACAACCTCGACCGGTTCTTCGTGTGACTGTATAGCCTTTTCCTCCTGCTATAGTAGTCTAGAAAGTTCTCATGGCACTTCACAATATTCCTCATCTTCGTCTTCGACTTTGTAGATCGGATTATCAAAGTCATATTTAGAAATAGTAAAGTTGATATCGACGAGATCCGAAGTGAATATTGGTCAGCAATTTATTACGTGGGTGTGTGTAAGAACACATAGATTTTGAAGAGGTGATGAGAAAAGAAAGATTGGGAGCACAATATTTGAATGCAAAAGTCCAATGATTTATTGAATGAAAATATGTGAATGACAAATAATAACCCTCACAAACGAGCTGTGGTGCCCCGGGAAAGACACTAGGCTTAAAGTTTATTGTTCGAAACGTAAAAGCAAAAAACATAAAACAGAAAAACAATTACTCCTTTCTAAAGGAGATTCGCATAACATCCTTAGTCGTCCAATTGTTGATTCCATCGCCAAGAGTTGGGAAGATCTAATTGTTGATGTCGAAGTCACCATCATTGTCTTCTATAGCATGAACTCCGTCTTTGTTGATGCGGAATGGAGATCCACCGGCACGTTCGCGGTATATCATCTTCTGACTTTTGGAAGTGAAGCCCAAACCTGTATTGTCAGATTTGAATGGAAAATCGGGTAGTTGATCCCAAGTAGTACAACCTCCTTCTTCAACTACAGGTCTGGCATCTTTAGTGAGGCCATCTTTGGTGGAACTCTAGTAAATTTAGGAGTGACAGGAAAGTTGGCGGGCACGACTCGTGGAACTACTTCAAAAGCTTGACAGGGAGTTTCAACGAATTCACCTTCCATTTCAATGTATCGGAATGACTGCAGATGACTTACCATGTATTCTTCTCCGTATACTGTAACAATATTCCCCTTCACTAGGTACGTTAACTTTTGATGTAGGGTAGAGGTAACATCGCCTGCCCCATGTATCCAAGGGTGTCCAAGTAGACAAGAATAATCTGGACGAATGTCCATCACAAGCAAGGTAGAATCAAAAGTCTGGGAACCTACTTTGAACAACAGGGTAAGCTTTTCAAGTACTGCTCTTTTGGAACAATCAAAAGCTCTTATGATTATGTCACTGGGTTTCATGACCACTTCTTCAGCATTAAGTCGGTCAAGAGCGCTCTTCGGCAAGATATTCATAGTAGAGCCAATATCCACCAATACATGAGACAATGTAGTTCCCTTACACTCTATAGAGACGTGCAAGGATTTTTTGTGTTTCCTTCCGGCGGGAGTCAGATCAGCATCAGAAAAGCCCAAACCATTGTTTGCGGTTAGGCTAGCAATGCAACTTTCGAATTGGTCAACAGAAGTGTCTTGCGGTATATGAGAATTCTTTAGACACTTCACCAAGGATTTATCATGAGCCTCAGAGAACAACAATAGAGCTAGCATGGAAATCTTAGACGAAGTTTGTCCTAACTACTCCACAACATTATAGTCGCTCTTTTTAATGATCTTCAGAATTTCCTCCATTTCTTACTTAGAGGTGTCTTCAGCAACTTCCCTTGGTACTTCTGTCTGAGCAGGTTGAGTCACTTTCTCTTTCCCTCGAGCCACGGGAGTTGGTTCAATAACACGAATGCGAATTGGTGTAGTAGTATCCTTCAAAGGAGAGATATCTGGAGAAAACGCTCTTCCAGTTCAGGTTACTTTGCTTGATTCGGTGATATTGTCAATGTCAGGATTTGTAGCTTCAACTGTATTGTATTCAATGGTTAATGGCTCTTGCTTGACCCCATGATAGTAGACTTCGGCTCCATAATTCCAATGTATAACTTTGTCATAGCAATATGGAACTGATATGGGTGATGTAATAATGAGAGGTTCCACTATGGGTTCAGGATCGGCAGAGCTGATCCTTATTGTGTTCACATCAACATATTCTTCGGGATAATTATCTCCCCATTTGGTTGCCTTGATGTATTGGATTGCAATCTTGTAGCTTTCAGGAGCGGTATACTTCACCATAAAATCGTATTTTCCACTTGGCTGCCCCAAGGTATCCCAGACTTCTAGTATGGCTTCACTTATGTCTTCGATCTTCAGACTTTTCAAAATATTTTCGCAGACTCTCTACAGACGGAGCTTTCAGGAATAACACTTCTCGGTTGTCCATCATGCATTGAACACGTCTCTTTAACCAATCACATCCATTAGATTCAGATGCCCACCAACGGAAGTTGTCAGGACAACCTGGAAATAAACTGGCTTGCAACATATCCTTCTTGACAGTCATCAGGGGAATAGTCAGCTCATTCACATCAATGATATAGGAGTCATTGTCAATGGCGTTGGCACTTTTACCATGGTCAGGCATTGCTGCGTTGATCACATTCGGAGTTTCAACAAGAGGGTCGAACTCAATTTCTCGTTCTTCAATCATGTCTTGGATCTTGTTCTTCAGGGCCCAACAATTGCTGGTGTCATGTCCTGGGCTATTAGAGTGGTATGTGCACCATGCATTGGGATTGTACTTCAGAGAAGAGGTGTTGACATGATGAGGAGGATCCCTCAAAGTAATCAGCCCTGCTTTCAACATGTGTTGTAATGCTTGAGACAATGGCATATTGATCTTTGTAAATTGTCTTCTTGGTGCGTTCTACCTATGCGCGTTGTCTTGTTGAGGTTGCACTTGCGTGGGATTGGAGATCAGGATTTCCCCCACAAATTGGTTGCAATTAGCTTTGTCAGGGCTCTTCTGACCATACACATTATTGGCTTCCTTCTTCCCACCAAAAGATCTCTTCGCAGCATTTGGAGATGTTTCTACTTGAATCTTTCTGCTCTTGATTCCAGCTTCAATACATTCGTCTGTTAATGAGGTATGGTATATTAGGAAGACTATTCCTATTCTGATATGTCAGGAAGCGGAGAAGAAGATTAGCTATTTGCCCAATCAAAAATAACTTCAAATAAATGAATTTCTCATTAAATCTCCCATGGAAAATTAATTGCTATAATTCCTCATACAGGCAAATTCCCAACTTACCCCTTAAGTTCTCAAACTGATTTGCATCTAGAGCCTTTGTAAAAATGTCATCCAGCTGTAGATCAGTGGAAACATGCTCCAATGTAATCACTTTATCTTCCACAAGGTCTCTTATGAAGTGATGTCTAATATCAATGTGCTTGGTCTTGCGGTTGTATGTTCCTTGGACATATTGATAGCACTTAGGTTGTCACAATATAATGTCATGACATTCTGTGTGACATTGTATTCAGTTAACATTTGTTTCATCCAAACAAGTTGAGAGCAACTACTACTAGCTGCTATGTACCAAGCTTCAGCAGTGGATAGAGATACAGCTTTTGCTTCTTAAACCAGAAATGAGATTGTTTCCTAAGAAGAACATCCTCCGTAGGTACTTTTTCTATCATCTCGCACTTCCAACCCAATCAAGATCACAATAACCGACAGGATAGGGTCACATCCATGAGAATACAACATACCATAGTTGCAAGTTCCATTCACATACTTTACTTCTTTTACTTGATTTATGTGATCCACTTGGGTTCGCTCGATATCTAACACATACCTCCAACTACAATGTTATATCAGTCCGCTGGTCGTTAGACATAGCGCACTTTCTATCATGCTTCCGACAAGCTTTGATCAACATTGGTACCACCTATATTTGATAGCTTTTAAATGAGTAGAGCGGGAGTTCTTTGTGACCTGAATTTTCTATCCCAAATTTTTGACTATGTTCTGGAATACTTTACTGAAAGGAAAGTAGATTCTTCCATCTGTGTGACTTGTAGCCCAAGAAAATAAGTCAATTCTCCCATGAGACTCATTTCAAATTCATACTGCATTTGACCAGCAAAGTGTTTAACCATTCTGTCTGACATTCCACGAAACACTATATCATCCACATAAATTTCTGCAACCATGATTTTTCCTCCTTCATCCTTCACAAATAAAGTTTTGTCTATTCCTTCTTTCCTGTATCCTTTGTCAGTGAGGAACTTGGTCAAACTTTCAGACCAAGCTCTAGGAGCTTGTTTCAGACCATAGAGAGATTTTCTTAACTTGTACACATGATCAGGAAGGTTTGGATCAACAAACCCCTTAGGTTGTTCCACATACACTTCCTCATTCAAGTATCTATTTAAAAAATCACTTTTCACATCCATTTGAAATAATTTAAACTTTAGAAGGAAGGAAACTCCTAAGAGTAGTCTCATTGACTCCAGTCTATCAACAGGAGCAAAGGTTTCATCAAAGTCAATCCCTTCAACTTGAGTGTAGCCTTGAGCAACTAACCTTGCTTTATTTCTAGTGACAACTCCTCTCAGATCGATTTGTTTTTGTATATCCACTTAGTGCCAATAATGTTTGTTCCCTCATGTCTAGGAACCAGCTCCCACACTTCATTTCTTTTGAACTGATTCAATTCATCTTGCATGGCATCAATCCAATACGTATCAGTCAAGGCTTCCTTAACATTATTTGGTTCAATCTTGGATACAAAGCAAGAGTTTGAGATGATCTAGATCTTGTAACAACTCCACTGTTCGGATCTCCTATGATAAGTTCTTTAGGATGATCTTTCTGAATTCTGATGGAAGGTTCTTTTTTAGATAATTTTGATTCAGACTCTGAGGAGGTAGGATTTGAGTCATCAATTTTTGTAGATGCTTCAGTGGGGGTCTCAAAGAATGTTTCAACATCATACGTGACATTGGCTTCCTCATGATGATCATCAACAATGACATTGATGGATTCCTTCATAACTCTGGTTCTAGAATTGAACACCCTATAAGCTCTGTTGTTGGTAGAGTACCCCATAAATATTCCTTCATCACTTTTAGGATCCACTTTTCTCCTTTGCTCACGATCTGTCAGGATGTAACACTTGCTTCCAAAGACATGAAAGTACTTCACAGTAGGTTTTCTCCCTTTCCATATTTCATACAAGGTAGAGGAGGTTCCCTTTCTCAAGGTGACTTTATTATGAACATAGCAGGCTGTATTCATAGCTTCAACCCAAAAGTAAATGGGGAGTTTCTTGGCATGTATCATGGCCTTGGCAGATTCTTGTATGGTTCTGTTTTTCCTTTCCACAACTCCATTTTGCTGAGGAGTAATAGGTGAGTAACATTCATGATTGATCCCTTCTGAAGAGAAGAACTCAGCAAACTTAATGTTTTCAAACTCCTTTCCATGTTCACTTTTGATCCTGACAATACCACTTTCCTTTTCTCTTTGAAGTCTTTTGCACAATTCTTTAAACATATCAAATACATCGGATTTTTCTCTAATGAAGTTTATCCAGGTATATCGGGAAAAGTCATCCACAACTACATAGGCATATCTCTTCATGTTCGCGTTAAAAAGTGACGCGCTAGGGAATCGAATATGAATTCAGATTCTCTGGCCCGAAACGATTTACTCTTTTGATTTGTTTATAAAGATGCCGCGATCATCAAGATTTATTATTTTCAACACAAGAAAAGATGATTTAATGATTATGAAAAAGGGAAATGCTAATACCTCAATTGATTATGATATGTGAACGACTCAGCGCAAACTAGACGAACGCATCGGGGAGATTCTGAGTAGGGGTTTGTTATATAAAGGAATAGATGGAGCACCCTAAATATATATAGTTATCTATAGCTTTATATATGAATATGTTTGATATGTTTGTGTGTTTTAATTGCTACTTCTATGATTGGGAAAGTTTCTCCTTTGAGATTTCAAGAAGGATAGATTATGAGGGATCCTAGTGTTTGTTATTATTGTGCTCGCAAAGATCTTTGGATCTTCTGCATACATATCCCTTAGTGGGAATCAGAGCATTTGTAGCTCGGATCTAAAGGGATCTATGGTTTGTTTGGTCTGAGGGAGAAAGTCAGAGCAATCGTAGTTCTCAAGGACGATTGCTCGGCAAGGATGAGACCTTGTGCCTACGTATTCTCAAAAGGATGTTGAGAAAGTCAGAGCAATCGTAGTTCCCACTTATGCTAGTGGAAGCAACGGGATGTTAGTAAGAGAGACATGATCGAATGTCATCTTAATGAAAATGTATCTAATCTATTTCATCACATACATTTTGAAAAGTTTGACTGACCGAATCTTTCGTCGAAGTTATAGGTGTTTTGCTTGAATGTACAAGCTACCACTTACATGTTTAAGAAAGATGTTTGAAAATGACCTAATCTTTTAATTGTAAGCATTGGGTGTTTTGTTCGAGTGTACAAGCGTTACTACTTATGATTAAGAGATGTTTTTGTTAAAAAGTTTTTGATTGTATGTGACGGATAGATGACATACTTCTTCCATAGTAGATGATAAACGCCTAAATCTCAAGAAGAAATTGATTGGATTAAAGGGATGCTTTTAAGAAGCCCATGGGTCCTTGTATTGTAAGCCCAAGATAAGGAATTCGAGGGTCATGAGGGTCATCGAGGGTCCTTGTATGAAGCTCAAGAGGAAGCTATAGGTATGGGCTTTGGCTTTAAAAGGGATTTCACCGAAACCATCCTTTGAATCAAGAGCAATTTCAACGGAAATTATACCTCGTGGTTCTATCCTAACGCTGGTGATTCTTTGTATTGGAAGCCTAATAGGAGGCTGTTAAGAGATTTCTAATTCTTTCATTGTATGATGCCCAAAAGAAGGCTAAACCTCAATGAGGAGTTCTTTTGAACGAAGCCCAAGACGAGTCGACTCAACAAAGTGGGTTGTCTTATATAAGCCTAAGCAGGCTAAACTCGATGAATGAGTTTTTATATGAAGTCTAATAGAGGCTGAACTCAGATGAAATGAGTTACCTTGTACAAAGCCCAAGAGGAGGCTAACTCATAGGACGAAGTTATCTTTGCATAAAGCCCAAGAAGAGGCTAACACCGGGGAACCTATTGTTAGACTAGTTGTTATGTTATAACTAGACGCTTATATAAACAAGTGTGTGTGTGATATGTATTCACAGGAGTTTATGAAGGAAATATAAACAATGCATGATGTTTATTTACAAGGAAATATGAAGGAAATATAAACAAATGCATGTAAAGTTTATTTACAAGTGTCCAGAAACGAACGCTTAAAACGAGCGTGAACTTGATTATTTACAAGTTTGAATTGTGTACAAGGATGTAAATATGTACACGAACCAGTATTTATGTACAGGAGTTGTGGATGCAACTGAGGGTTAGGACTTACACCATAAGTGGCCCATTGGTTTAAAAGCAGCTTCAACGGAATAATGCTCCTTTCAATACCAATGGTATTTAATGTATATACAGATGAAATGTAGACAAACGATCAAGTTTATCTGTTTGAGTATTTACAGGTATCAGATTATTTACAAGTAAGAATTTGTATGTATATGAAAAGAATTTGATATGTACAAGGAAAATATGTATGTACATAAAGAATGTTGGGACTTACACCGTGAGGGAGGCCCATGATCGGTTAAGAAATTGAGGAGAAAACGACCGTTTTATCA